>CAJHNH020003224.1:562088-624588 GCA_905116865.2 Candidula unifasciata
ACCAAAAACAAAAATATCAGTCTAGAAGGCAAACCACTATGACATATACCAGATACCCTGTTCAACCTTCAAAAGAAGTTATAATTGGGGCAGCCAGACGGCTACACTAGCTCGGGTATGACCTGCAATCCTCTGCGGTAAGCAGAGCCATCTTAAAAGAATTATGGGCCCCTGCGCAAATCAGTGTGTGCCGGGGGCCCCAACGATAAACACTCACTATGCTCGAGGGGCCCCCGTGAAAGTGCCCTATGTGAGTTAAGATGGCCTTTTGGGTAAGGGCGAGATTCAGTTACATATTTGTCATGTTATGTTGTACGTTTTGATATCACAATTGACGTCACTGCACAATAGGCATGCCTATGCGTGCTCAGTCTTACCTTTTCCTCGAAGTACCTCTACTGGCTGTTCCCATCACAGGTTGGTTACAGTATGCTTTGATGTATTTACGGGGATTGATCAAATGAAACTTTTGCGTTTCATCTGTAAGGATAAGCATACTTATATGCCTCTTTGTGCCCCGCGTTTTGAGCCCCACTTCGGCACGGTCTCTTGCCATAGACCTGTATGCAGAACCTGTCCGTATGTGGTCCAGGTGGCTAGTCTAGAATTCACTAACGCCACCTTCCGCATACGTGAAGCATTCTATTGTACCAGCCGCAATGTCATTTATGCCATCGACTGCAAGAGATGTGGCATGAAATACATTGGTGAAACAGGTCTACGGCTGGCTGACAGGTTCAAACAACATCTTTTGGATGGGCAAAATTGTGCCCTTAAACCAGTACCGTTGCACTTTAATTCCCAGGATCACCAAGGTGTCCACGACATGGAGGTAACAGCCATTAAATCTAGCCATTCTAGCGACAGAGTCCGTAAGTCTCTTGAGAATCGCTTTATTTATACTCTGGGGACTTTGACGCCCTCCGGAATGAATTGCCAACATAGTTTCATTTAAACCTTCAGTTTCAACTTCTACACCCCAGTTATGGCCACTGACACTCCACCGGGGGGTATTTATTCTCCCAGTTTACACGCGTGGTCATTCTGCTGAGTAACCACCGACCTGGCCGCATCGAGATACCAGCTAAGTGATTTTGTCTATCTATGTAGTATTGTTTAATTAGTGTCTGCTGATGAAGGCTTAATAGCCGCAATGTTCACGTTTTGTTTGTATTTGTTTTATTTGAAGCTTGCTAATATACTTTTCTTTGTGTTTAGTTTCTTCTTCTCCCTCTTTAGCTTTGAGTTCACCGGCTGTTAAATTCTAGTTGTTCGTTCACTTCTCGATTTTGGTCTTGTTCTATAACTTGAGAGCTTGACGTGCACAATCGGTTTACAGATTTGGCCTATTTCTGAACAGTATGTTTATCTCTCACTTCTCAGGTAAGTACACTCAGACTTCGAAACACCCCTAATGAGTCGCCTCTTGTGACATGCTTATTAGAGTGGGTATATTCCTCCCCCCCCCCCACCACCACCACCACCAATCACCAATGGGGCCTTCAAATTCACACGGGGACTATGTACTTTGACGAGAGAGAGAGAGAGAGAGAGAGAGAGAGAGAGAGAGAGAGAGAGAGCGAGAGATACAGATTTCAGAAGCCTTATTTCTTTCTTCCTAGTTTGCCGTACCTGCATTGTGACATATCTGAAGACCAACAAAACCTGTCCAGTATGTGATACGGTGGTACACAAGACGCGGCCTCATCAAAACATCCGGTAAGTTGAGGATGTCTGTGCGACTTCGGGTAAATTCCTGTAAATGCCAGAAGACAACTGTGATATCTTATGCTGTTGATTACTGGTAATTTGTATTGACAAGTACGCTTGCTGGGAACTCCAGAACCCATTTGACCATGTTTAACCTATCTAAGTAATCCATGGAGACTAAACACAAGATTGTTCCCATTCAACCGACTCGCACTGGACTACGTGTTGCTTCCTAACTGGTTTGTAGTACCCCACTAGAGCTGTGCTGTATGATTACACGGGTTAACGATGTTTCTGGGAATGGCACCCGTTTGATTCTCATCTTTGAGATGTTATTTCTTCAGAATACAAGTCTGGAGGTAAAAAAAAAAAAAACAACCTGTTATTATATATAAATATATGCATATATATGGGAGGCTGGCATAGAGAACAATGGATAAAGGGACTGGCTAAATCTGTAGGCATAATCTTGTCTAAATCAGACACCAGAGTTCCCAAAAAACAGCTGTGCTGTCTTAGTCTAACCTCTTTTTTTTTCATCATGGAGCCGTGGCAACTTGCAGGCCAGAATGTTCAAATTCGCGTGGACACTGATTTTGTTCCCTTTCGCAACTGACCTCTGCCTACCCAGCCCACAGTGAACACCAGGGGATATCCTGTGAGGTAAGGGCGGCAGGCTTGATGATGACTGCATCACCAATTGAGTGCTGAATATCAGTAAATGTCAAGATCTAACACTATATGCCTGTGCTCAACAGCTCTCTGCCAGTGTCTTCGTGCTGAACAAACTCCAGAACATGTCTTGCAAGACCGCCCTCTCTTGGCGGAGCAAACCTGGCAACTAAGATTTGGGGAAACCTAAGAGATCCTGAGATGACATCCTAGTTTATGACACACGTGTGATTTTAAGAGCTTGGCCAGAGATCGCTGAAGAGGAAGAATATGTCCGATGCGCCGAAGGCGCAAAAGAAGACCTTTACCCTTTCTCACAACTGATTGATTGGCACCTTTCCGTCTTTCCAGACGATAGTGTTATATTGCGCTATGAGAAGGCATGGGACTCACTGCCCAGGGCGATGGCGAGTGTGACTAGCAAGACCCGTTAAGAAAAGCCTTCCACAGTTAATGCATGGGATTTCAGGACCATTGTTGTCAACATTTATGTTTAGTCTGTTTTTTCTCAGACGCTCAACTATCATCCTTTCTGTAGTAATTTTTTTCCTTCATTTGTTGTTTCTTTCCTGGTGTTCCCCTCCACACAACATGGTCCATGTTCTCACAACTACAGATATATTTATTAGCACTAACTTAGCACGGCTCGCTAGACTTCGGATTACTGTAGCACTCTAAGAAATATTTAAAATGATGGAGGCCACGGTAGAACAGTGACTTGACGCTTGCCTGCCCCTGAAAGTTTTGGGTTCTAATCTTTCATCGAGGATGATTTGTTTTTATAAGCTTTTATTAGGGACGTTTTCTTATGTATGTACGTATGTTTGTTTCTCTGGGCAGGGATTTGCGGTCGCTTTTCACTCCGTTTCGTAATAAGCTATCCAGCTGAAAACGTGCACACGTTCAATCTGTGGATCAGAATGCAACTTTGTCTCCCGGTAGTAAAACTTCTGGTAGCAGTTTAAAAAAAAAAAAAATCCGAGAACGAATTAATTTATTTACTGTAAGATGTAATGGGACGCTGGGTTTCGAAATACGAACCACAGTCAAGAACGAATTAGGTTGGTATGTCGAAGCATCCCTGTATATGATACATTTGTTTGGGTTCTTGTTGATGCATTTATTGTTTCATGAGTATTGAATAAAAGCTATTACTATTTAGAAAATTTTGCCAATATATTTTGGTTTAATAATTGATGGTGGACTTTCGGGTCAACCCATCCTAACAGGGGTATCAAAAATGTCATCAGAAAAAAAAAAATTGCTGGTCAGCGTTATGATGACCGCGTCACACCTCGAATGCCGATCGCTTTGTCTAAACATATGGGTCTAAGACTATATACCCGATACGCCACTGGCGTGAAATGGATACTTTCTTTGTTTTTCATTTGAGTTGATGGTGATACGGATGATGGTGGTGATAAGGATGATTGTGATGTTGATAAAGTGTTTTGTATTTCAGGTCTGACAAGTTGTTGCAGGACCTGGTATACAAGCTCGTCCCAGGGCTTTATAAAGGTACGTCAACCACAACAAGACCACTGCATGTTATTATATAGCAGCAGTCACAGCTGGGAGGGGGTAACCTGCCAAGGCACTATGACGCAGAGCAGGGCTGTTCAGTTTAGTTTACTCTGGGGACCAACATTTAGAAAATGTGGGCCGTCACTGGCCAGAGGCCTGAGTCACAGCACGGAAAGATCATTAATAAAACTCAGTTGGCAGTGATCCGCGGCCCACTTGCTTGACCTCCTTGGGCCAGATTCGACCCGCAGGCTGCCAGAGAATAGTCTTACTGTAGGGTGACCAGATCACAGACCTGTAATAACTGGAATAATAATACTAGTAATAATAATAATAATATTCCCGCTGAGCAGGGCATTTAACCAGGAGTTTGTCTTGACACATTTGCCTGAAGAAAACGTTGCAACATCGAATGGGATTAATTGTGGATGTTTGCAGAAGTAAGAGAAATGGCTGTGCTGCCATTGGTAACAACAGTTATAAGATAAAGAAGTCTCCTTGTGGGATCCAGGGCGACATTGTGGGTGGGGGGGGGGGGGGAAGACAAAAATAGACCCACTGCTGCCTAACAAACATGCCGTAAGAGTTAACCAAATGAGGGCTTCCTTAGAAGTCGGAGTGCTTCTGCCGGAGAGGCATTGACCCAACAGTCTGCATACTAATAAGCGAGATCTTTAAGTGCACGAAACACTCCGGTTTCGGGACAAGACTCAAGTCCAGAGGTAGACCCAGAGGTAGACGAACAACCAGAATAAAAAAAAAAAACAAGTACTAATTTAGGAAATAAAGGGATTGAGGGAGCTTGGAAATCCCAAAGAAACCCTAAAACGAATGTTGATGGGTGAGGCCAAAAGCACGGAATTAGATTCTATCTGTGATATCCAAGAAATTGCACAGGGTAGAACGGAATAGGGTGGGGTGGGGAGGATTTGTAGACTGGCAGCCCCATGTGATGTATAATGGCACTCCAGGGCAATGTTTATGTCTTGGAAAGTAGGTCCACTTACCACTAGACCAGTGTCGTTTAGCCGATTTACACCCGCGGACCAGGACAGTGGGAGCCATTGTGAGCTCACCGGCTGGAGACTATGGCAGAGAAGAAAGGGGTGGGAAAAAAAATTCTAAAAAAAAAAAAAAAAAAGATAAATAAATTATGGGCCATCTCCAGAATTGAATAGTTGTCAGCATTGCACCTAATGCTGTCTTTGAGGATATTACCAAGTGAGAACCTGATCTTTTCCTTAGTGCGCCGCTCTTACCATTCGTGAAAGCCACAAGAATTGTATTTTTTTTTCTAAATATCGGGCAGCGAAATCGAACCCTCGCACGTTGACGATTGGACTGGAAAGCGAGTTCACTAACCTTCAAGCCTTATCATCATCAATTCCCTTTATGCCTAAAGGCACATGATCCTTCAGGTAGGACTTTCCATGCTTTCCTGTCCTGTGCAATCTTCAGTGCAAATGTCAGACATGGAGCACGCATTTCACTTTCCATCGTTCGTCTCCATGTTTTTTTTTTTTTTTGTTATTGTTGCCCCTTCTTTCTCTTTCCCCCTGTTGTCTAAATGAGAGGTAAATAAAGATAGCATTTTATGTATTAGATCAAATTATAAAATTACAATATGTAGCTATTGAGAGGTTAGCTAAATGAGACTAGAGCGTTGTTTATTAGAGACGAAGCGCTGCAGCAATATCCCTTTTGATTTATCTGGTAATTTTCGTATGTATTAACTGACAGTCGGTACTCGCTAAATTGTTGAGTCCATCGTCTCATTTGCACAGCATATAGCGACTGAATGATGTAATGGCAGCAGCCTGACTGGGCGTACAAAATAGGGCTGCCCATCTGGAAATATTGCTGACGACATGATGAAGTTCACCGCACCATACCAGAATATCACACCGCCTCTTGTGTTCCTGTTAGTCAGTACTCTGTACATTATGCATGTCCTAACTGAGAACTCGGGCAACAAAAAGTGCAGATTCTGCTGTTGTATTTTCAGATGAAATGAAGCGAAGGAGAGAATTCTATACTCGGCATTATTATGGTAAGTATAATTGTGTGAGTATGCTGTAATATATTACTGTCCTGGCAATCATTACAAGTGGAACAAATATTCAGACACTATAACCACACCCCCCCCCCCCCCCCCCCCCATTCCCTTCCCCGAAACTTCATCGCACCCCTCGGAAAAATAGTGGGGGGGGGGGGGGGGGGCTTTAGACAAATATATGATGTGAGTTGACACCAACTGAATATATTGAGATCCCTTATATGTGTGAGAGGAGTGGACACAGGATACGTGACTGCAGTTTGGGAGAGACATTGGTGTAGACAAAGGGAGACAGCCTGGACTCTGATAATGTCCTCAAGTTGATTTTATCTGGAGATATCCACAGACATATGTGCATAGTGTGCTAGACGATCGCCTTTCGGCCCTGATTTCTTGGGTTCAGATCCACATTAGGACATTTTTTTTTAATTGAACTTGGCTCCTAGGTCGGCCCAATCATAATTGAGTACAGGGCAGTATCATGGGAAGTAAAGACGGGCGGCCGGGTATTGACACATCGAACACTGAGTGCGGAATGTTTCTATAGAACTCTTATGAGTCTAGTATCAGACACCGGATCCGCCACTGATTTGAAAAGAGCCCTTAACTTTTACTTACGGTCCACGGACATTTAAGCAGCCACTTGAAACAGATTCCCACACCTGTTGGCATGTCGCTCCCTTTTTATTAAACATAAATTAGTCAGCGGATTCTTGGAAGCTTGCACAATATGCTCAAGCAAACATAAATTTTACAGTGGAAAAATTTCAGTATTTTTAACCTATATTTTCTGTTCTTCTAACACCTTACATAACATAACCCTTGACCCGTTAAGGTCGTGGAGGTGTATGTGTGGAAGCACTAGCTCACAGAACCTGTCATCTTTCTCTGTCTTCTGCTTTTTGAACAAGTGTATGATAATACTTCAGTCCTGTCAATTTCTTGATGTTTAATCGAAGTTCTTCTTTGCCCTCTTCAAATCCCATTTTTTCTTGAAGTTCAGTCTTTGCAATCGAATCATATCTCACCATGTGCCCGAACAAAACTAGCTTGCGACCTTTCACCACTACTAAAAGATGTTTCTGATATCCGGCAGATGTGTTTGTTTGGTGTGTCCCAAGTTTTATGTTGTAAACAACTACATTGTAAAATCGTCTATAGCGTTTTCGAAAGCCTAAATCCTTCTTTCCATTTCGGCAGTCAGAGTTCAACTCGTCATCCGTATAAGCAGATAGACAATACCAGTGATTTGTATATATTACATTAACCTTTATTGCTATGTTGATTTTGCTCTTCCTCGTCATATTCAACTAGTGCATCGCGGTTCAAGTCAAGTCTTATCCTGAACTCTTCTCGACCGTTGAAGACATTAGAGAAATGTGTCGTAAATAAAACATCTTGACGCTTGAAATACTACACATTTTGACAACACATTTTGTTTTATACATTAGTTATTGCAATATTCGCATTACTTACATAAAATTAGGATAACGAAGGATAATTGTTATAACAAAAATCATAATGAAATGTAAAGTGGTTGATTTATTTGAACAACGGATCAACATCATGGCACACGAGTAGTAATCCATAAGTGCTCCGTTCTACTTCTAACTCAAGCCTGAGTAAGAACATAATCTCAGGGCAGTGCCGAACTCCGTAGCACCGGCGAGGATTCTGGAATATTGCGGGTAGATTTTTTAACTCCAAATTTTGCCTGGGCAGCGCTGTTAGGCTACTCTCTTCGATTTCCAACTGCCAGGGGATTTTATTTACGTGCGCAACAATACACACGGGCGTCCGTTCTTACTAACCAGAGACCAGGGAAGATTACTAGAAGTCCACGTGAAAAAATCCAAGCCTTCACCGAGGCTTGAACCCGGGAATCATTATTACCAGCAGCATCCACTGATCTTCGCGATTTGTTATTTGCAATCAGAGGTTCACCCCCCCCCCCCCCCTTTCCTGTCCCCCGTCGTTTCACCACTAAATTAAGCCCCCGAAGTCCACGTTCGGAGTCGGGGTATATATTCAGCATTTTCAGGTGTCAAGGTGCAATGACCGACTAGATTCCCGCCTGCGGATCGAAAGGTCGTAGGTTCGCGTCCTGATAGAGCTGGACTTTCTTCAAAAATGACATTGACTGCCAGGTCGACCCAGCCTTAAGTGGGTACCAGGTGCAGTCCTAGGAAGTAAAGGTGGCCGGCGTGGTGCTGATTAACCACCAAGTACCGATTGGTCTATAAAAATAATATAGGTCTAGCCCTATATGAACAATACGCCTAAGTACGTGAGAAGGGAACCTGTACGGAGATGGACTTTTCTGGTGACAAATGACCATATTTCCTATACCGACCCAGCCTTGAGTGGGTACCGGGTGCAATGTTGGAAGTAGAGGCGGCCGGCGTGATCTGACCACATCACCCATCTTGTGCCTTGGTCGGTAAAAAGCTTAGGTCTTTGAGAGGCCCTATTCGCCAAAGTCGTGGAAAGGGTCCTTTAAGTTTACTACTTACCCTATATTGACAATCTACCTGGTGAGAAAGGGACCTTTACCAAATTCCGGTTACACTTCTCTATATTTCCTATACCGAAAAACTTGACTATATGATTGCAAAGTATGTTTGCCAGATCCTTAGTCTGAATGTGATTCACTGTTTGTCTCTTGAGCGGCGATGAAGCGAGTCTTTGAGAGAACCTTTCGCCACCTCTCGTGGAAACTAGTTTCTATTCATGTCCTAATCTTCTGATGAATTTCGTCACAATTTGACTACACTGGTATTCATTATCAGACAGTTAGACCTGACTAGGGTAAAATGTAGATGTATTGATGACACCTTAGATACTGTGGTGCGTTTATGAAGGTCTGCTTAACTGCTCTGGTGACATCCTCCACTTTGTTTCTGTCCATAGCTGCCCCAAAGAGACCCGGAGAGGAGCGTGGCGATGAAATGAGCGACAGATTTATCTTCACAGAGGAGGAGAAAATCAGCCTGGCTCTTCACTTGTGTCGAGAGTATGTATTGTTTATGTTATCTGTGTACGTTCTTATGCCCATGTAGTGTTTATGTTATCTGTATACATTCTTGTGCCGATGTAGTGTTTATGTTATCTGTTTACATTCTTGGGCCCATGTAGTATTTATGGAAGACGTCGTAGATTTACTTATCATAAAAATAATAATAAAATAAAAACGATGAAGGCATGTTTGATGCAGATATATAATAAGTGAAATAGGAATAGTTTAAAATCTGCCGCCCCTCTTGGCGATGAGCTGCTTTACGATAAAGCGAATGTGGCGAAGGCTTTCTAGGATCAAGTAAAACAATGCAACCAAACCGACATTCAGCCAAGAGTGAGCAGATGGTATGGGTGATTTTCTACCGTCAGTGGAACGAAACAGGTCAAGTTGAAGATGGCACCATCGTTGTGGGAATTCTTAGCTTGCTTTCTGATGAAGGGGACGGAGCACGTTTAGGACTGTCCGGAGTCCAGTGTTGTCAATTCCGGATTCATTTATTGGTTAAAATAACATTCAAATTTTACAAAAAGGAATTAGGACCAAGAGGCAAACAGCTTAACCACTCCGCCCTAAAATCGACGAAATTTTCATTGGCCTGCGGCTGGCTAGATTATAGGGGAAAAAAAGCCGGGAAATAATTTTCCAACTGATGATTTGACGTCTGCTGCTGACCCAGATACTTGATTGAGAATGATAGTTCTGAAAATGATTGGAAGGTTTGAAAGAGGAAAGCGGAAAGGGAGGTTGGAAAAAGAAGGGGAAAGAGGGGGGGGGGGTGAAAAGAGATTGCCCGTGACAGACTTTCTTTAAATTAAGATACATCTATTCCGTTCTAAAAAAAAATTAATAAGTCTTGTGTCGGTTTTAAAGGCCAGCACTTTTTTATGTGGGGAAATTAGCCATTGTCCAGATTTTTTTATCATAAGCTGCACATTATAAAATGAAAAACATCTCACACTTAAAATGATAGACAGCAAATTCTTGCAAGTTACATCTGAAACAACCCTAGCATTTGTTGGCTGTTGCGGTTTTTCTACGCAAATTTACGTCCAGTGGTTTGCCATTGTTTATTGGACGTTCGGCTCTCGATGTCACTGTTGAACCCAATGCAAGGCGGTCTGTTGCCAAGTGATCACAATTACTCAGTGAATAGGGAATGTAATTTTAGCCACACCATAAACAGTAAAAGGGGACTGCACCCATTCTTTGAGTTGTATCTTGACCTCTGTAAACAAGTACAAATATTCCCCCTGGTCTCAGAGGCGTGGTTTATCAGGGTAATTCTGGAAAGCCTATGGACAGCCGTTATGCGCGATCTAAATATTCTGAAAGAGGCCTGGCAGCTCATTGTCAACATTAAAAAAAGAGAAGTTATCTTTCTGAGACAACTTTGTGAGAATAGAAAAACCGGAATATGTCACATCTGGAATAATTTATATGGAAGTAATGGGGCTGTCAATATTTTGATAGAAGATGTCGAAAAGAGAGAAAAAAAGCGTACTGTTAAAACAGAAACAAATATTATTGTCGCATTACTCTTTTGTGTGGTGAAAACGTCGTTTACTTGCAGTATATGCTAACGCGATGTCTAGAGGAGAGAGATTATTTCGAGAGAAGAACATAGATCTGGAAGAACAGGAGAGAGAGAGAGTGCTTAAGAGAGAAAGACAAAAGCATATTCTGGAAATGGATGATGAAGGAGTCCCTATGAGAAACGAGAATCCTGTAAAGCTAACAGATGTTAGAAGACAAGGTGGGCCTCTATTGAGATTTCAAGCATGTGTCCTCAGCACTCTTTTGTGTGGTAGTGAAACTTGGTCATCTTTCTCAATTATGGAGAAACACCTGACCAGGTTTTCAATGGATGACATGTCATGGAGGGGGAAATTTGCTAGGAGAACATGAGTGGTACAGTGTCAATTTTTTGTTGTTAATTATGTCCTTTCACCTGACCACAGAGGCAGGAATCGACAGTGCATGGGAGGCAAACTTAGGAAGGAAATATGGACAAATGAGAAAAGGATTAAAAAGAGATAAGAGCTAACATACCTGAGCCCACACGTGTCAAATCAGCGACTCCCCACTACAATTGTCAAGACAAGACAAAACAAGATACACTTATTGTGGAAAATTTTTTTTTAGGGGGAGGGGGCAACACCAGCTGGCTTGCTAGTTGCGATGGGCTGTGAATCGCATGTCTCATTATAGTACTACAGCGGAACAGTTATCTGAAAAGATGAAAAGCTACCAACAACACACATGATACGTTTTTTTATGGAGGTGCGTGATCGTCGACGCCATCTTGCAGGACACTATTATAATAATATAAGATGTATTGTCATCTTCATCATCATCATCATCATCATTAATCAGCATGTCCTTTACAGAACGTCACTCTAGCCGCGGCACGACTGAAAGTTTTTCTAGCAAGTCTTTAACCCTGTGTACTTTCATAGCCATTGCAACTTTACTGCATTGCATCTGCCTGTGTTGTAGCCACATTCGCAAAGGTCTGCTTCTGCAACTTTTTCCGGAAACTACCTACCATCCCTGTTCTCTTGTTCATGACGTTCAACATGGCAACAATGCCTAATATTTCGGGACAGGGTGCTGTTTACGCGCCAGTTTATTATCACTGCACAGAATAAGAGCCGCCATGTCTTAGTTGTTAATGCACTTGCATTTCAATACTGCTGACGGTTCGATTCCCATTAGTGTCGAGGCGAGGCTGTGCTTGCAGTTCGACGTCAAAATTGACACCACTTGTATCCTCTCAGTCAAACACTAGTGAATGTTTTTATTCTGTTTCAGTGGAGCATCGGAGCGGGTTGACTTTAGACGTGTATTCCTCAGATATTGTTTATTGTAGAGACGCCACCCTCAGATATTGTTTATTGTAGAGACGCCACCCTCAGATATTGTTTATTGTAGAGACGCCTTCCTCAGATATTGTTTATTGTAGAGACGCCACCCTCATATATTGTTTATTGTAGAGACACCTTCCTCAGATATTGTTTATTGTATAGAGACGCCACCCTCATATATTGTTTATTGTAGAGACACCTTCCTCAGATATTGTTTATTGTAGAGACGCCACCCTCATATATTGTTTATTGTAGAGACACCTTCCTCAGATATTGTTTATTGTAGAGACGCCACCCTCATATATTGTTTATTGTAGAGACACCTTCCTCAGATATTGTTTATTGTAGAGACGCCACCCTCATATATTGTTTAATGTAGAGACGCCTTCCTCAGATATTGTTTATTGTAGAGACGCCACCCTCAGATATTGTTTATTGTAGAGACACCACCCTCATATATTGTTTATTGTAGAGACGCCTTCCTCAGATATTGTTTATTGTAGAGACGCCACCCTTAGATATTGTTTATTGTAGAGACGCCACCCTCAGATATTGTTTATTGTAGAGACGCCACCCTCAGATATTGTTTATTGTAGAGACGCCACCCTCAGATATTGTTTATTGTAGAGACGCCTTCCTCAGATATTGTTTATTGTAGAGACGCCACCCTCACATATTGTTCATTGTAGAAGCGCCACCCTAAGATATTGTTCATTGTAGAAGCGCCACCCTAAGATATTGTTCATTTTAGTAACATCACTTTTCACATTGTGTCATTGTAGAGATGCTACCATCAAATATTGTTTATTGTAGAAGCGCCACCCTAAGATATTGTTCATTTTAGTAACGTCACTTTTCACATTTTGTCATTGTAGAGATGCCACCATCAAATATTGTCTATTGTAGAGACGTCGTCTTCAAATATTGTTCATTGTAGAGTCGCCACCATCAAATATTGTTCATTGTAGAGACGCCGCCCTCAAATATTTTTCTCATTTGGAAATTTAGCTAAACAATACAATCAGTCAGTCAGCATGTCATTTACAAAAGTTTGCCCTCTTTTCGACACGCATGAAAGTCTCTTTTAATACGGGTTTGGTGTACTTTAATTTTTGTGGAAATTTTTTCCCCAAGATTCAAAAATATATTTTCTTCTTTACTGTTCTTTTTTTTTTAACGGTCAAAATTAATTTTTCTAAGCCTTGTACACTGTTGGTGAGTCGCCGTGGCTTAGCGGCCAGACGCTACGCACATCACCTTTCTGCAGCTAGACGCTACGCACATCACCTTTCTGCGGCTAGACGCTACGCACATCACCTTTCTTGGGCCGTTTGTCTGTAAAATATAGGTCTAGCCCTATATACCCAATACGCCTGAAAGGCCTCTCTACAAGGATGATTCTCATGCTAAACAATACAAGGTAACGATGAATACAGCCACGTAAACAGTATGTGAGCGTAACTGTCGCAGAGACAGAAATTCATATACCAAGTTGGGTATTTGAATAACTAACCAGATTTTTATAGCATGGTTATGCTAAACAGCCGTCACATCATTCCTTATTTGGTACACAAGGAAAATACCTGATCACACATGGTGCGTTAGTTGGGACTGAGAGAGGTAATTTATCTGGTTCTTGTCACGTCACTAAAAATACAGTATATCTGTCACCAACAGGAGGCGGTGGATGTGAGATATCTCCAGTGTAAAGCTGCGGTCACAGTTGGTCATCTGAAGAAGTTTGTTCGCCTCAAGTATGGCCTGCCTTCACATTTCCAGGTCAGTACATGTTTATTCTCTGCCTTATTATCTGTTTGAATCACTTGGTGTCTACAGGACAATAAAAGCTCTCTGCTGTAGAGAGGAGGAGTTTCATCCCTGGCCTTAGTTGGTAGCACCAAGGTAGTCTCTAGTTGGTGGCCATGGGGCTGATGACGTCACTATGGGCGTCGATTTCCATTGCCTGCCTCCCTATAACACAGTGGACCACTATCATCTGGAAAGGTGCCAACAACAGTATTAACTGCCTATGAACACAATGACATTGAAGTCAAGAGCGGGTTCTGGTAATTGTAGAAGCTATATAGATAATAGCTTCTAGTAATTGTAGAACCTGTTAAAAGGTTAGTTGCGTATCCTTTACAGGACGTTGCAGAACCAACCCCAGCAGCCCCTGTCTGTTGTGTGGTTTCTCTAGGCAAATTTACGTCCAGTAGTTTGTCATTTCCTTCTGGACGGTCGGCCCCCTGATACCACTGCCGAAACCAACGCAAGGCGCATGGCCAGCAGCTGGGATCGAACCCGGCACCCCAGCATTACGAAGCGTTCGCATCGACTTAGCCACAGAGCCGACTTATAGAACCTATGTAGATAACGTTCTGGTGATTGTAAAAGCTATATAGATAATAACGTTCTGGTGATTGTAGAAGCTATATAGATAATAACGTTCTGGTGATTGTAGAAGCTATGTAGATAATAACGTTCTGGTTATTGTAGAAGCTATATAGATAATAACGTTCTGGTGAATGTAGAAGCTATGTAGATAATAACGTTCTGGTGATTGTAGAAGCTATGTAGATAATAACGTTCTGGTGATTGTGGAAGCTATGTAGATAATAACGTTTTGGTGATCGTAGAAGCTATGAAGATAATAACTTTCTGGTGATTGTAGAAGCTATGTAGATAATAACGTTCTGGTGATTGTAGAAGCTATATAGATAATAACGTTCTGGTTATTGTTGAAGCTATATAGATAATAACGTTCTGGTGATTGTAGAAGCTATGTAGATAATAACTTTCTGGTGATTGTAGAAGCTATGTAGATAATAACGTTCTGGTTATTGTAGAAGCTATATAGATAATAACGTTCTGGTGATTGTAGAAGCTATGTAGATAATAACCTTCTGGTTATTGTAAAAGCTATATAGATAATAACGTTCTGGTGATCGTAGAAGCTATGTAGATAATAACGTTCTGGTGATTGTAGAAGCTATGTAGATAATAACGTTTTGGTGATCGTAGAAGCTATGTAGATAATAACTTTCTGGTTATTGTAGAAGCTATGTAGATAATAACGTTCTGGTGATTGCAGAAGCTATGTAGATAATAACTTTCTGGTTATTGTAGAAGCTGTGTAGATAATAACGTTCTGGTTATTGTAGAAGCTATGTAGATAATAACTTTCTGGTGATTGTAGAAGCTATGTAGATAATAACCTTCTGGTGATTGTAGAAGCTATGTAGATAATAACGTTCTGGTGATTGTAGAAGCTATGTAGATAATAACTTTCTGGTGATTGCAGAAGCTATGTAGATAATAACTTTCTGGTGATTGTAGAAGCTATGTAGATAATAACTTTCTGGTGATTGTAGAAGCTATGTAGATAATAACGTTCTGGTGATTGTAGAAGCTATGTAGATAACAACGTTCTGGTGATTGTAGAAGCTATGTAGATAATAACGTTCTGGTGATTGCAGAAGCTATGTAGATAATAACGTTCTAGTGATTGCAGAAGCTATGTAGATAATAACTTTCTGGTGATTGTAGAAGCTATGTAGATAATAACGTTCTGGTGATTGTAGAAGCTATGTAGATAATAACGTTCTAGTGATTGCAGAAGCTATGTAGATAATAACGTTCTGGTGATTGTAGAAGCTATTTAGATAATAACGTTCTAGTGATTGCAGAAGCTATGTAGATAATAACTTTCTGGTGATTGTAGAAGCTATGTAGATAATAACGTTCTGGTGATTGTAGAAGCTATGTAGATAATAACGTTCTAGTGATTGCAGAAGCTATGTAGATAATAACGTTCTGGTGATTGTAGAAGCTATGTAGATAATAACGTTCTGGTTATTGTAGAAGCTATATAGATAATTACATCTATTAATTGTAGATGCCAAGTAGATTTTAATAAATAGCATGGCGATGCAAACTTGTTTACGCACAATTGTTTATTTTCTAAAGCCGATGTAGATAATATCATGACGAATGCTTGTTTGTGGTTGGAGGTTCATGTAGATAATATCCAGATAGCTCTTCTGTATTTGTCGATTACGGCCAATATAGATAATATATGTTAATGAGAATGTAGATAGTAAAATGGCGACTGTGTAATGTTTGTGGTTTGAAGCTAATGTTGACAATATCTGGATTACTATGCAGTTTGAAATAGGGTTTTTTTTATAGTTTGAAAACCAGTGTAGATTATATCGTGACGACAAAGCAATGTTTTTTAAGTTTGAAGTCAGTTTAGACAAAATTAGGATGACTGTGTAGGGTTTGTAACTTTAAGCCCGTGTAGGCGATTTCCATGACTAATATCCATACAACGCTGCTGTGTTTGTCAGTTGGAGCCAGGCTCGATAACATCCGGAGAACTCTTCCGGGTTTCTTCTGCTTCTTCTTCGTGTTCACCGGCTATAAACTCCGGCGGAACGTAATGGCTGTTCGTCCACTTCTGGACTTTAATATTTCTCCAGAACTTGATGAGTTCGAGTGCACATCCTTTTTTACAGGTCTGGTTTATTTGTTTGATTTGTATACAGACTGTTGATTCCTTACCTCTCAAGCAAATGCACTCTGACTTCGTAGAAAATCTCTAACTAGGAAACCCCTCTCAAGGTGCTTGTTGGGGAAGTAGTGGGCGTATTCTCCCCTGCTCCACCCCTCTCCCCATGGGAACCAGTATAGACATACTCGATGAGTATGCTCAGGAAGATAGAAAAAGGGCTGGATCTGAAGACAGTGGCTAGAGTCTCTAAAGCGGTCGGGGCTGACATATATCAGTTTCATATTTGTACCAGGGTACGCAGGTGTACCATGGAAATTGAGCAAGCTGATAGGCTTGCAGGTAAAGCTACTGTGGAGGAAGAACGAGCCATGGGTATGCTGATATTCGGAATGCTCTACGAGAAATAAGACGTTTGGGAGAACCAAGTGATGTCTGTGAATCTGCAACCATGACCAGACTGAAAGGGATGTGGCCAGACAAGAGCACTATGCAGGAAGTCAAAGAAGAATAAGAAACCAACACAGAACTGGTGTCATGAGTCGCGACACGCTGCGGGATTTACTAGAGAGGGGTACCATCACTTATGTACACATTGAACTACAGTTTAATTAATTCGCAACATGTGTTATTGAATGAATTATCATTTTGAAGATAAATAAGTCGGCTATTATTATTATTTTTATAATAATTATTATTATTCTATTTTCTAATAGCTTACTTATTTATCTTCAAAATGATAATTCATTCATTAACACATGTTGCAAATTAATTAAACTTCAGTTCAGTTTGTGTGTAAATCAACTGAATTACAATGGTGAGCACCGACCGGCCACGCCAGAATCACAAAAACGGACATTCCCGTTTGTGCTGTGTGGCCTCATTACCCTGGAAAATCACATGAGTAACGGAAACTTCCGGTGATTAGACAAGAGGATTTCTCGAGAACGACCATTTGTTAGTACAGTAGAACTATTGTCATTGTGTGTGTGTGTGTTGTATGTGCGTGCGCGCTTGCTTGCTGTATTTATTATATGTTGATGTAACTCTTTTCATAAAGCAGCTGACGAGATACAGCGAAATATGTCTGGCAATAAATTGTTTCAAATATTGTTTGTGTCCGCATTATTTACATTCATTACGGGAAAAACATTGTTTTAAATATTATTGCATTGCCACAGCGAACCTTGTCAGTTGCGAAGGTACCCATCCCTAATCCTTCCTTGTGGTGCGCGATCACCCAGACCTACTCACTCCCTAATTCATTTGCCAGTGACATAGAGTTTACTGGCACACTTACCTAGATGACTGATGACGTGGCCAGCTCCTTGTGCTTGGTAAGTTACCAGTTTCCAGAAGAGGGAAGCTCCACCCAGCGCTTACATCTCCCCAGATCTCCCTTCTCTCAGCACTCACTTCTCCCCACTTCTCCCTACGCCATAAATCACTCGACAAAGCGGTCTGGTTGTAAATTTGTGGGTTGCTCGAGGTTTCCCTCGGTGGAGCCGGGTTGGATCTTGCTGTTTTGAAGAACTACGCAGACACCAAACCCACGGCTCATTACTTCTTCTGTCTGCTTTTCTCGACTTGTTTATTGATGGTTTAATTGTTCGGAAGGCGGTTATATTTCTCTCCTTCGCTACAGGAATTATCATCCTCTCCATCGGTAAGTGTTTAGCTGCTGGAATAGGCCATTGTGTTTCTCCGTAGCTCTGTTGCTCCTGTAACTCCGATTCACTAATCAAGTAACAGAAAGTGTATTGATTGGCACTCATAGAAAGAAGTAGAAAGATAGACGAACACACTAGACAACATAAAAATCGAAACTATAGTTACCCTGCTGGGAATTGAACCTGTCACCTCAAGACGGTGTTGTTTATTTTTAGTTACGAAACAGACGATTCGAAATCTGTCCCTTCTTCCTTCCTCTGTTTCTGTTTCAAATATTACTGGTCCCCGTGTGAGTTTCAGGACCTCAATATGTGGGAAAGAACAAGCATGTCGTAAGAGTCGACTAATCGGGGACTTTCTTTGGAGTCGGACTGCATCTGCCCGAGCGGCAAGGAACAACCAGCTGCACACAAATAAGCCAGTAAAACGGATGTACATGCAAAACGCAGGTCCTGGTACAAAGGCAAAGCTCAGATGGACGAACAAACAGGACTTTCCGCTTACAGC
Source organism: Candidula unifasciata (assembly GCA_905116865.2). NCBI lineage: Eukaryota > Metazoa > Mollusca > Gastropoda > Stylommatophora > Geomitridae > Candidula > Candidula unifasciata. The sequence goes on from CAJHNH020003224.1 coordinate 580,622, forward strand.
CGGTGAAGAAAGAAGAAATATTACTGATTGTTACAGTTTTGTTTGGAGTTTCGGAGAAAATCTCCTCTGACGGGAATCAGTTTCATTTTTGTGACATGGCTCTCTGGAATGAAAAGGAAGGAAAGAGTGGATTGGCTTGCTGGTAGGTACACGACAGATGACGGACCAGCAATGGACCGGGCTGATACTGTCAAGGAGGCAGGACGATTAGGTGATTCAGAAGACAATGGTGAATCGACAACATTACAAAGACAACTTCTGACCACAAACGGCATTGCCGGAAATAAAAACTATGCAGGCAGTCAAAGAAGAGCAGTAAACCAACACATAATTGAAGTTATCAGTCGCCGCACGTTAAGGGATATACTAAAGATGGGGACCCGAGCGCTTATGGGCGTGTCCGATGTGCGATGAGTATAATCTGGTGATTAACTAACTGACTGAGTGACTTACTGGCTAGCTAACTAACTTACTTACTAATAAGCTAACTAACTAACTAAAGAGCTAGTTAGCTAACAAACTAGCTAACTAGATAACTAACTAACTAACTAGCTATCTTACTCACTAACTAGCTAACTAACCAACTAACTAAATAGATAGCTAACTAACTTGCTAACTAACTAACTAATATCTAGCTAATTAACAGTTGCATTTCTCTTCTCTTAACTTACCCTTTGTGTCCCTAAATCAGTGTTCCTCAACCGTTTTAAACCCGAGACCCACACAAACATGGAAATTATTTCATGGCCCATCTGACAGCTAACCAAACACAAACACACGTGGCCAGCAGTTTTTGTTTGTTAAATCTGATATTACAAAATTACAGTTTTTCAGCCAATGCGACATCTGTTGCTGCTTGCAGGTTACAAAATCTACAGTAGTATCCATTTGATTTCTGAGTTTGGTTATCACTGAGATGCCACGGATAGTCTTTTCCCGGAATTAGAAAGTCACTGAGGTGGTAATCCTACAGACTGGAGGAGAGAAGCCACCTACTTTACCTCTTTACATGATTAAACAGAATGTTTTGGAGGCCTGCGGGGACTTTTCTGCCACCAACCGGTGGACTGCGGCCCACGGCTTGAAGAACACTGTCGTAAATCGCTGATTGTTACACCTAAATGGTGATAATCCATTGTTTGAATAGTCTCGTGGACAGTTGTTAAGGTAAAGGTGAGAGGTTCGACTTCAATGCATCGGCGTTTTATCCCATATCGCTCAGTCATTCTCCACAGAACAGCTAGATGCCTGCTGAGAGCGTAGCACAGAGCACGAGCTCCGTGGCTCCGGCAACAGTCCCCAGAGATCTCCGTAAAAACTGCCCTCGTGAAATGAACGGTACTGCCGTGACACGAACCCACAACCTTCAGCGCGCTAGGCTTGACCACTTCGCCACTGAGACCCCCCCCCCCCCTAGTGGACAGTTGATTAGTATTTAATTAGTGGAAAGATATATGAGCATCTTTTTCTTCTTAATCTTTCGTCTCAGTGAGGTGATTGCGTTGGTCCTGTTTTCGGCATAGCTGCTTGAATTTGCGCCGTTCGGCCGACACATCCGACTTCATTTGTTAATAACCGAGGAGCGGCTGGTCGAAAATTTCATAACTCGCCGGAGACCCAGGTTGAAACCCTCGGTTGAAACCCTCGGTAAAGTCTCGGATTCTCAGGTTCCCCCAACCCTGGCTGCTACATGATAATGATGCTGATTCAGTACAGAGAGTAGCTTAACGTCGAACACGCAATATCTGTAGCTTGGGTCTGAAAACTGCAACTCTTTGGTAAGCTGACCTGAAAATGCAGGCATAGTTTTACAGAGAAGGCCAACGCCACTCTCCGGATAGATAATGGAAAGACTTGATTGACCTCAGGGATTTGCCGATGTTCTGTTATTTGTTTGTGGGTAATATGATTCCTGTGCTTGGTCCATTCACTGGGTAATGAGTTCCATGCAGCAGATGAAAGAGCGAGAGACAGCTATGTTCTATCTATGTCAGCCCGCGCCCTGCCCTGCCCCCGACCCCTCTTGTCGTCAACGTGATTAACCCTATCGATCTGTGCCTACTCGGGGAGGGCTGAGCGATCATGTGGCCTAGCCCAGACGTCACGTTCCTTGCGTTTCCTAGTGTTTTTGTGGGCTTTCTCTCTCTCTCTCTCTCTCTCTCTCTCTCTCTCTCTCTCTCTCTCTCTCTCTCTCTCTCTCGCTTAAATTTGTCTCCTTGACTATTTTGCATCTCTTTCTCTCTCTCTCTCTCTCTCTCTCTCTCTCTCTCTCTCTCTCTCTCTCTCTCTCTCTCTCTCTCTCTGTGTAACTCTCTCTGACCTTCTGTTGGCGTATCTGTCTGTCTGTCCGTCCGTCCGTCCGTCTGTCTGTCTCACACAAACACACTCACACACCCTCCTTTGCCACGGTTTCAGGTTTAGTTGTTCAGACGACCTTCTATCTATTTGTCTGTCTGTTTGCAGCTAGGAAGATATGTCTGTCTTTAAAAAAAAATCGCCACTGTGCTGTAATACTCTATTAGCACTTCAGTTTCTTGACAGTTCAGCTCATTGTTTATTTCACTGTATGAAGCTCTAATTGTCAGTGATCTCTTTTGTCTTCTCCCTCTACTTCTTTCTGTTTCTCGCTTTCTCTCAGCTATCTCAACTATCTATCTTTGTTATCACCCCCTCCTTCTCTGCCTTTCTCTTTTAGTCCAGAAAAAGGGGTGGGGGGGGAGAGAGAGAGAGAGAGAACTCCGTTAGTGAGACCGATAACGGAATATGTTACTCGGTATTTGATGCTTTAGTTTTCGTGATTAATTTCTTCTCACCAGGTCACTTTATGTCACTCCACTGCCACCTGTCATTCTAAGTTGTTATATTTCCTCCCCCCCCCCCCCCCCTCTTAGTTGTAGCTATAATGGACGCGCACACACACACACACACACACACACACACACACACGTTTAGGGCATAATTTGCCGCCATCACATTCTCTCGCCTCCCTCTTTCTCGACCATCTCTGTCTATCTGTTTGTTTCTCTCTTTCTCTCTCTCTCTCTCTCTCTCTTTTCTCTCCCTCCCTCTTCGCTATTCCCAACTCTGGGTTTGTTCCCATTAAAACTAGTTCGCAAATCCCCGTCGCCTGTTTCTCATCACTTTGTGCTGTTCACATTTCTCATTTCCGTGACTCTATCCGCCCCCCTTCCCTGGTGGGACTTGGGGAGCTAGTCTTCAAATATTAATCCTCTTCCATTTCCGTTCCTATTTTTTCTCTCTCAACTCTCCTCGTTTCTTTTCTTTCCCCGTCACTACCCCAAAGCCGTCTGCATTCAAACGTCTTCTGTCTAGCCAGGCGGAGAAGGTTGAGCCCTAGCCTGTCGCTGGCAGAGGTAGCTGTGTCCTTGTGAGGATGTCCTGTTTCTCAGTGCTGGTAGAGAGAGCGAGAGCTCCCAGGATCTGGCGCTTGTGTCTGGAATTATCGATTTCTACTGCCTGACTTTCTTTGGAGTAAAGGCGTAGCTCGAAACAACGCCTGGCAGTTCTAACCTTACCCAATTACCCGGCCTTGTCTCCCTCCTGCATAGCGGCAGTCTCTGTTACGTGCTGCTTTTTATCTGGTCTTTTCACTCTGTCTCTCTCTCTTTTTATGTTTTAGTTGTTCGCTCATTCTGTCAGAATCTGCGGCATTCTCTGTCTCTGCGTCTTTCTGTCTGTCTTTGTCTGTCTGTCTGTTACACTGTGTTAGCCTAATTTACTGTCTGCCTTCAGTCTCTCTCTCTGTCTGTCTCTCTCTCTCTGTCTCTCTCTCTCTCTCTCTCTCTTTCTCTCTCTCTGGATCTACCAATCATCTACCTGCCTATATGTCGCACGGCCTGTGTACCTATTTGTCTCACTCTCTTTCTGTCCCATCGTTTCTTCAGAAAAGGTGCAATCATGACTTCTTTAGCGGTTGAACGGGACCTCTGAGACCTGCCTTGTTGACGCTTGCCAATCCGTATGGACATTTTGTTTTCCAAGTCAGGTAGCAGGCTGGAGGGGAGAAAGGACATAATTATCTCTTCGCCTGTCGTCTTCTTGAACTGTCTCGTTGTGTATTTCCCCTCAACTCGTTAACAGCTTCTTCTTTAGTTTAGTTACTTATTGGTTTAACGAGAGAAGAAGAAATCCAAAGGAAGGCAGGGGGCGGTTGTCTGTAAAACAAGGGTGTTAATGTACTATGGAACTTAACATATCCGTTGTATAACAATACAACATAACCCTTAAACCATATGTATTCTCTTGAATGCTCAGTACTACCCGTCTCACCATGTCAGTTTCAGTGTTTGTTAGGGGAAGGGAGGCAATATTAGACCCACGCATATCAAATAAACGACTAATAAAGGAGTCTCCTGAAATAAGATTTGTTCAGCCCAAAGGTGTAGATATCTCAGCCTAGCTGTACGCAGCAGGACAGCGTGCCGACAACCGTTTTATTGGGCCGACGCATAAGTACGAGAATGTTTGTTTCATGGAGAAATCTTACTTGGAATAATGTGCTCTTGTCTTTGACGTACATTTGATCTCCCACAAAACCGTTGCTCTGTGGCTTCAAGCTAATTAACTAATGCCTGCCGACCAGCTGATGTTTTCTTCGTTTGCCTGGAAACATTTGCGCCGGCGCTGGCCTGATTAGAAGCGCTAGGCTCAATCACTAGACAAACACGGGCTCTCGACGAGCGGCTCGGAGGAAGATTGTCGAGTGAAATTGCTCAGGCGCTCGTGTTTACGCAGCGAATTAATTAGTCGGCCAGAAGAATTTGGTAGTAAGTTTTACATTGGAACATGTATCGTGGGTATTACCCATTCCCACATGGGGACTGCCGATTACCATATTTACGGGTGTTTAGGACGCAGTATTGTAACCGAAAATCGTTGATGAAATAAACAGAAAGCGGTCTGTATTAGAGATATTAGACCTATATATTACTTGCAGGAAATTTATTAATGCACTAGAGTTTCGTCTGCCTTTCCAGTTCCTCCCATACTGTATCTGTGTGTCATCTGTAACTTCGTAACATGTCTTTGAAACAAAACAATGCTCGAAAGTTTCGTCTGCCCTTCTAGTTGCTCCCATCCTGTATCTGTGTGTCTTCATTAACTTCGTAACATGTCTTTGAAACAAAACAATGCTCGAAAGTTTCGTCTGCCTTTCCAGTTGCTCCCATCCTGTATCTGTGTGTCATCTGTAACTTCGTAACATGTCTTTGAAACAAAACAATGCTCGAAAGTTTCGTCTGCCTTTCCAGTTGCTCCCATCCTGTATCTGTGTGTCTTCATTAACTTCGTAACATGTCTTTGAAACAAAACAATGCTCGAAAGTTTCGTCTGCCCTTCTAGTTGCTCCCATCCTGTATCTGTGTGTCATCTGTAACTTCGTAACATGTCTTTAAAACAAAACAATGCTCGAAAGTTTCGTCTGCCTTTCCAGTTGCTCCCATCCTGTATCTGTGTGTCTTCATTAACTTCGTAAACTTTGAAACAAAACAATGCTCGAAAGTTTCGTCTGCCCTTCTAGTTGCTCCCATCCTGTATCTGTGTGTCATCTGTAACTTCGTAACATGTCTTTGAAACAAAACAATGCTCGAAAGTTTCGTCTGCCTTTTCAGTTGTTCCCATCCTGTATCTGTGTGTCTTCATTAACTTCGGAAGTTTCGTCTGCCCTTCTAGTTGCTCCCATCCTGTATCTGTGTGTCATCTGTAACTTCGTAACATGTCTTTGAAACAAAACATCCGAAAAGTTTCGTAGATTTTTCCATCCCATCCTGTATCTGTGTGTCTTCATTAACTTCGTAACATGTCTTTGAAACAAAACAATGCTCGAAAGTTTCGTCTGCCCTTCTAGTTGCTCCCATCCTGTATCCGTGTGTCATCTGTAACTTCGTAACATGTCTTTGAAACCAAACAGTTTCTCTTAGTATGTGTCTGGAAGTCACTACATCATTGTTGTCGGCCACCCAGTCACGTGGTCATAACTGGCTTTAAATTCACTTGCACATAACGCACACACTACTTGCAACATAAATGTAAAACTGTAACGTGCCCTTACGCGGCCTATCTTTCACTGCTTACAGGTACTACTCTTTGGGTGTTGGTCTATTGAGGAATGTCTAAGAAAATAATTTATTCCTAAAAGTATCGTCTCAGAAACCGTGTGCGGCCTACACGCGCGTAAATACGGTACCTTGAGGCATAAGGGCTGTTGTTTGGAGCAGAGAAATGGATAACTGGTGCCTGCGCAGAATAGAGGGAATTAAAGTGTATGATAGAATCACTAATGTTCAACTTTGGGAGAGAACTAAACAAGTTCTATTGGACCAAGAGGTAAAGAAAAGACGCCGACGTTTGCATAGGCACACGGTGAGAAAACCTGGCTGCTGTAGCTGTTACGGGTAGCTTACCAAGAACTTTTGAGGTTATGAACAACGGATTCAACATCATGGCACACAGGTGTAACTTATAAGTGCTCCATTCATCTTCTATTTCACATCTGAGCCCCAAGAAACTCAGCACAGTGCACAGGCTCTGTAGCACCGGCGAAGATCCTGAAATACTTTTAAAAGATTTTCAACTCCAAATTTTTGCCCGGACAGCGCCGTAAGGCTACTCTTTTCGATTTCCAACTGCCAACGAATTTTTTTACAGTGCTCAGCAATGCACACGGGCGCCTGATTTCACTACCCAGAGAGCAGAGGGAATTACTAGAAGTTCAAATCCACGTGAACAAATTCCAGCCCTTAGCGGGGATTGAACCCGGAACCTCTAGCACCATGCCTCGAGACCACGCAGCCCCCTCCCCCCCCCATCCCCACCCCACTTAGAACTTCTTTGTACGTTGAATGGGGTAGCTGGAATTTATCAAGTCGGTTTACCGTCTAGACTGAGTATTTTAATCTCCAGGTAGTTAGCAAACCTTTAGGGAGCAACCTGGAGGGGACTGACTGAACAAAGTTTTTGTGAGTTGCTCCTGTTGGATTCTCATCCTTGAAGTGTTGATCCTACTGACTACGATCCTGGAGGGAACGAATGACCACCAGCTTGGTGGGCTGTCCATGTTTTTCCAGTTTATGGCTGTCGGTGACAGTCTCCGTCTTTGACTTCTAAACTCTGGCTGCCGGTCTTTCTGTCTTTCGGGAGTTGTGGTAGATTGTTACCACATGCAGTACCACGCATCCCTGTGTGGGTTCCGGGTCCCCAACAAGCACTTTGTAAGATCTGATTAATCGGAAGCTTCCTTCGATGTCGGAGTGGATCTGCAGGAAAGACAAGAAATCAGCAGTCTGCATACAATGAGTCATATCTGTAAAACGGATGTACACGCAGCATTCAAGTTCTGAAATAGGGCTAGAGTTCAGAAGTGAACAAACAAGCAGAACTCTCTGTGAGAGTTTACATCCAGTAAACGCGAAGAAAAAAAATATATATATCAAAAGTAGTTCACCATACGAAGCCATTTATCAATCAGACTGTTACTAACAAGCTTAAGCAGGGGGAAAGACAAACACGCGCGCACACATGCACGCTCGCACTCACACTCACACACACACAAGTCACCGATGATTTTAAATCACCGCCGACTACAGATTATCTGTAGTCAGGAGTGTTTAAACTCACAATACCAGTACCCGGATATCGTTGACTACAATAACATCACCTGTTTTAACATGCATGGCTTGGTACTCAAAAGTTCACAAACGTATGCATTCTTAGTAACTCGATGAATATGCTTTAAAAAAAAAATCCAAGCTGGATTTATCAGGCAAGAATGGGTTGAAACATCAAGAACTTCACCAGTATCTGCCCTAACCTTCATCTTTGTGCCAGGTCATGCGGGTGTTCAAGGGAACGAGCGTGCAGACTATCTTGCTGACACTCCAGTTGCTATGGCTGGTCCAGTACTGGACAGAAGTGATGTTATCAATGTCATGCGCTGCACTTACCGTACCGAGAAGCACGACAAAGGACATCACTCCATATCCCTGTCTAGACTGGTGGTAATGGGGGTGCAGCCTGGAGCTGCAAGAAATGAACATTTCACTAAGAGGACAAGACGTTTCATTAACCAACACATAACAGGCGTCAGTGGTTTTACACCTGTGGAGCTTTTGAGGAGGAGATCGGTGCACCTATGGGTCTCTCTGGATTGCTGTGATGATAATACTTTCTAATCACTAATAACATCACCTGTTTTTCTCTCAGGTGGACCTGTTCTACAACGACGAGTTACTCAGGAACAGCTGCACGCTCTGTGACATCGCCTACTTTTTCAACTGGCGGCGGGTAGGTTGTGCATACATTCATAATTATTGTTGTTTTTCCCCATGTGGGTTCCTGGGCCCCAGTGTGGGTTAAACAGGAATACCCACTGCCTTCCCAAAAGCATGTCGTAAGAGTCGACTAATTGGGAAGCTTTCTTTGAAGCTAGAGTGCATCTGCCTGAGAGGCAAGGAATCAAAAGTCTGCATTCAAGTTAATCATATTTGATAAACTGATGCACACGCAACACTCAGGTTCTGGAGCAGGACTGCAGTTCAGAAGTGACGAACAACCAGAACTTTCTGCCAGAGTGTACAGAGTGAACGCAAAGAAGAAGAAGATTATTGTTGTGAATAGAGGGTACATTCTCAAGGCCCTTAGAGACGACAGAAGTGATGTACACAGACACAACTGCCTGTCACCCAGAAATAACAATAAACGGTGAAGAAATTGAACATGTCGCAAACTTTGATTATCTTTAGTCTCCATAATGAACAGCAATGGGAACTATTTCAACAGAAGTGAAAGGGGGCATGCCATTGCAATGCACAGATTAACCAGCATTGAAACACTAGGGTTAAGGAAACCAGCTAGGAAATCTAGGTCAATATTTTGAGACTATACAACTTTGTTGTAGCAACATACGGATATGCGTCGTGGGCTTTCTCGAAGTCACTGAGTTAGAAAATGCTGGCTTTTCAGTTGGGATTTTAGAAAGATTTTCAGAATATCATAGAATAAGAAGAACAGATACTGACATCATACAGGTTCTGAACATCTAGGAAGAGTGGCAGGTAAACAGCATATTGTCTCGGAAATTTAAATATTCTGGCCATATCAAGTGCCACTATTGGTTGGAAAGATAATAGCAGAAGGTTTGGTACCAAGAAAGAATGGCAGGTGCCTGCCTACCAGCATGAAGTTGGGCACACTGTATAAGCGGCATCCTGGATAGGAAAGTGGAACGGGGCGGGAGAGCTGGCGAGAGACCAAGTCTGTCATCATCTCCGCTGTCACCATGTTCAGCTTACCCTGTGTCTTCCACGCTTTTTGTTTTCTTTTACTTTAGTCTCCACTTTGCTTTAACATGTTTTTTTTTTTTACCAGTTTCCACTTTTTTTCTTCATTCTCATCTTCGCAGTCATCATCGGCAATTCACTCTTCATTACTGTTTCTCGTTTTTTTTTTCTTCCTTTAATAAGCTTCCTTGCAGACACAAAGAATACAATCCACAATTTATTGCCTGGCATATTTCACTGTATCTCGTCAGGTGCATTCAAACAGCCTAGTCCTTTTAGTTAGACTATACATCTCGTAGTGAACAATTTAGGGCAGGCTTGGGATTGCCGAGGTAATTTCACATTCACCCCATGCTCTTTTTGTCTGCACAACACACGTTTGTTCAGTTTACTGTTTCCTTCTGCATTAATTAAATTTAGAACGGAAAACATTGCTTTGAATTGTTTAATGAGAATTGATTCTCGCTTACTTTCAGAGGGCTCCCTTGACGCTAACGTTCTGTGTATACGAGTGCAGCTCCGATGAGCAGCCGGGAAAGGAGTCCACATCACTGACCAACAGCCCGTGCAGCAAGAAGTCTAAAACATCCGCAGTAGCACCATCTTCTTCGACATCGACCTCCTGTTCGTCGGCTACAGTGGATAGTTTAACCAGCAATACATTTCTGTTGCCGGGACATCCTGCGCCCACAAGTCACACACCACCAACAGTAAGCTTACCAGTAAGTGAACGTCTTTCAGATGTCGACAGCAGAATTCAACAACCGGCAACTGGAGAAAATTGTAAACAGGAAGAAAGTAAAAAGACCTCACCAGTAAACCCGTCTTTGGAAGTCCCGCCCTCGTCTGCCAGTAAGACAGGCCAAAGGAGGCGTAGGGCGAAGACGAGTGCAGGCTTGCTGGGCAAAAGATCAGCTGCAAATCCCATTCCTATTGCACCGGCTCCGGCAAAGATGCCTAGAGGAGTGTTTCCTTATGTTGTAAACATTGTTGACTCCAAGGCCCAAACAGGGAGTGATTCCAACTGTGACCCTCGTCAAATAATCGGCCTGCTTCCCGTGAATACACATCAGACTGTGGTTTCTAGCGCCCCTTCTAGTCGAGGTCTAGAGACCTCAACGTCTTCCTTAAGTTTCTCAATGTCGTCAATACTTCAGATTGTCACAGGTGCAAACAGTGTTGCCGCTTCATCGTCGCCACAGTACAGCCGGCAAGCTGTAACCAGTGTTGCAAACCCTTTTCCCTCATGGCCAGCTGCTGTGACTTCAGGAGCGACGGTGTCTTCAATGTTGTCAGCTTCACCATCCTGCCAGACTTCCTCACTGAAGTCAAAGAATGTTATTTCGGCAAAGGCCAACCTTCTAGAAAAGAAAAAGCCAACTAGAGATTTACTTTCATCATCTTCGTCTTCATCTTGTTCTACTTCATCTGTATCACATTCAACATCAGTATCAACAAATGTGACTGTCACGCAGTCCTCGCACAATAACTCTGTGGGATCCCCAACACCTGCAGCTTCAGCATCGCCCACGCCGGCAGCTGTGCCCGTACAGCAGTCACAGACTCAGGGGTCAGACATGCTATACACACATTCTAACCGCGCTGCGGGACACCCAGTCTCCAGTGTACGCCCTACTCCAGTACTAAGTCAGAACACTGCTACAAGGTTCCACACAGACATCAAACGCCCTTGTGGATTTTATCGAGAAACCATGGATCTTCACTCACCCCAAGCAGTTTGTGCATCCACAACAAGCCAGGGTCATGAAGCTTCTAGAAGACCGTGCAACGGTCAAGAGACGACTATTGACACTATCACAATCAAAACGGAAATACCATCTTCCCCCATACCGTCTGAAGAATCCCCAACTTCCTTCCATCGTGTCAACTCAGATGAGAGGAATCTAAACAACAGTGCTACATCATTAACCCCAAGCCCTCCATCAGACCCTGCCACTGGTTCTTGTTTCCTGCGAAAGCAGAGCAAGCACAAAAAGATCGCGGACATTGCAAACACACTTCACAAACGAGTCAGCGATGCCATGCTGAACTCCAGCGTCAATCCTGGATCCAGTTGTCCCAGCAACCGCAGATCCACCCAGTCATCCCACGCGGGAGGGACGACCCTGACCAAACCGGCCGCATCTTCAGATTCTTCCAGAACGCCACCCAACACGTCAGTTTCCCACAAAGCTTCTCAGAATGGAGCAGTTTTTCTAAACGCAAATTCTGCTCACTCAAATCAGAACAGTCATGCTGATGAACCACTGAACTTAGTCAAACGAGATGTCAACATCCTCAGACAGTTGACTCCAGGAATGTATACTACGGACCCAAAACAGATCATGAAAAAGCAAACCAATATTTAAACTTGTACACATTATGTTTGTAGCCTGTCATTCCTTTTAAAACAAATATAGTTGTCATCTTTGTTATATTTATCATTATTGTTGCTAGTTCTGTCTGATATTTTGTATGAAAGCTATTTGTTCTCTTTCACAGAATCATTTTCATCATTATCTTCTTTTTGTCTTCTTCATCGTAGTCTTCTTCTTATTTATCGGTCGCTGCTAAAAGGGCAGTTGGCACATTGTGTTCTGGTTTAAAGCTAGGCTGCGATATATATGCCTTTCAGTCCCAACACGGTAATTGATTTCATCAAGCTATTGTTGTGAGGGCCCTTTGGGAACGAGTGAACAGTGTCGAGGCACAAATAGATCGATACGGTGTGAGGAGAAAGGCGCTGCGGGGAGTTACCAGGGGATCTGGCCAACGCTCAACACTCAAGGGAAAGGTGAGACGGATGTACAATCAGATAGTTACTGGTGCCATCAGAATTGTAACTCTTCGCTAGATGTTGAAGATGGAGCGCTTGTGGGAGTGTACCGAGTGTTATGATGTCATTCTTCATTCAACATTTAACATTTTGATTTAATCAATCTCATAATTAATGGCTTCTTGCGAAGAGTGAATTTATAATTGTTTCCCCTCAAAATGGGAGCCATGCAACCTATACGAGTCGAGGTATTAATTTTAGATCCCGTCGCTGCACTCATGGCAGACTGAAAGGTATTCAGTCAATCCGTTTGGTGGTTGAATATTAATTGTTCACCAGCTGTAAACTCCCCAGCGAAAAGTTCTGGTTGTTCGTCCACTTCTGGAATTTGGACCCGTTCCAGAACTTTAGTGTTGTGTGCGCATCCGTGCGCTCATTTTATGCAGACTGTTGTTTCCTTGCGTCTCTGGCAGATACACTACATGCTTATAGGAAGGCAGTGGGTCTATTCTCCTCCCCCCAATAAGGCCATTTAAACCACATGGAGAAAGTTTACACTCACATTTACATATTATTCAAAGAAATATTTATGAAATTAATCTAACGGAAATAATAAACAAACACATGTAAACAACATCCATAAATTAATTTGAGATTACTACTTACAGTTAATGTAATAATAAATACACGCACTAACACACGCATGCACACACACACACAGACAACACACACACATACACACACACACACACACACACACAAAGTAAACGAAAATAACCGGAAGACAACATTTACTAACAAACATGAAGAAACATCTGCAAAGAAAAAAAAATTTCCTTTTTGGAAAAACAAAGTGAATTCTTTCAAGATATGCATAAATTACTGTTGTAAATAATGCTAAAGTATTGAACGATTTGCTCAAAAAAACATTTGTAAAGAGTTTTGTAGATGAGCATATAAAATGTAATGATTCCTTCGAAGTTGGAGTGTGTCTGCTTGAGATGCAAGAAACCAACAGTCTGCTTACAAAAAGCCAGATCTCTAAAAGGGATGTGCATGCAAAACATGTTCTAGAATAAGACCAATGTCCAGATGTGGACGAACAACCAGAACTTACTGCCGGTCAACGCAACAAAAAACAAAAACAGAAAAAACAAGAAGAATGTGTCATGACAAACAACAAGTAAAATTTGCGAATACAGCGCAGCATAACATGTGAAGGTATGGATAAAATATGTAATTGTTTTCAATAGTTAATGTGTATGTCTTTTGCAAGACGTCTGTAACCAGTCTCAGCAATTATTGGCTGCCATGTCCCTATATGGGGCAAGGGCCCCATTTGGTGCAAAGAAGGGGGCGGGGGGGGGTAGACCCACTGGTTCCCCAACAAGCATATTTTAAAAGGCAACATCTTCTTGGCGTTCACCAGCTATAAACTGTATAAGTCTGGACTGAGCCTGTTTATAGCCGTTGCTTCCACAAGTCCCAATAATCTGCGGCTGGCTGAGATATAGAGAATTCGAGAATCGTGCAGACAGAAGGGCATGGTCGTCAACTTGCGGTTTCCTTAGTGATCAGGCAGTTATTTATAAATATAGTCGATATTGTGTTTCAGTTAGAAGGATTCATTTTTTTGCATCATTTTAACCCATTGTTACTGTAGTGTGTACCTCACGAGATACTGCCAAATATGCAATCAATCAATTGTGCAATCTGTTGTATGTATTTTCTTCGTTCAATTTCACAACAAGGAAACATTAATTCGGTAATGTTTTCGCTGTATAGACATTTTGTCCGAAGTTGCCATTTAGTAAGAATTAGGGTTAGTGAACTCTCCTCTCGCAAAGGGGTCTTTCCTTGAACAGCATTATCCATCCCAGCTCTGCGCTCCACTTGACTGGTTATTTTGTCAGCATAGATTTATACTATGCGAGTGTATGTAGCACCGTTTTTTAAGCAGGATGTAGTAGCTGGCCCAGTGCCCAGCCTTCCTTCTTTCTCATCCGAGCTTGGGAACAGTAATGGAAAATGATCACCTACAAATCAGGTAATGATTTAATCGCGGGTTCAACTTCACAGCAAACGGGTCAACCCCACAGTCGCTCCGTTCTGTACCAAGAAAAACCTCACAGAAATGTCCACCTCTGTCCCTTGTGGGGGAAAAAAAACGCAGAGACTACAGTCTTAGCAGATCCAGTAGCACAGACGCGGATTAAATGCATAAGGCAGCGGTCAGAAGTGCAGATACAAACAGTCTGACACCAGAAATGCACATCGTTGTCGATGGAAGCAGCAGGTTTAATAGTATAGTAGTTGCATGAACAGTTAATCACTCGAGGCACCTTAAGTTATCTCTGGAAACCGACCACTCGCCATTTTCTGATTCAGCAGTTCACAACACAAACCACTTTCGGAAAAAGTCAAAAATCATTTTAAATTAAAGAGAGATCCGCAGATCACAGTGTTGCGCCATGCACTAAACTCAGTAACTGGGCGACGGAACAATATTCTTTCAGTCAACATGTGATGCAAAATGCAACTGCTAGCTATTATCAGACGTAAAAATTTGCCACGACTAAAATCAGTAAAGCCGCCCATCCACCATATTGCCCGAAAGTGTGTGTGGGGGGGGGGGGGGTGCATAGAACGGCGCCCAGGTGTGCAATGGGTTGTGACGGTGTATCGACCAGGATATTGCACGTACGGAGGAGATTACAATCCACCACGTCGGCTGGTACAGACAACAGGATAATGAGTGTAATGGAAGATTCAGCCACGTGACTAGAACGGCGGGAACCAGGCGTTTTTTTTGGTTCATTCCCGTACTGCCTGTAATGGCCGCGTGCCGAAGACAAGGGCAACGGAAGTTTGTTTGCGGACAGGACTCGCCAGGGAGGTTTCGGGAAGAAAGCAAAGGAGGGTCGTAGGTGGGACGGATATGTAGTTCGAAGGTGTGGGAAATTAGGAATTTGATCTCAGTGGCCAATGTTCTTCTTCTTCTTCTTCTTCTTTGCGCTCACCAGCTGTAAACTCCGGCGGACCAGATCTGATTGTTCGTCTACTTCTGTACTGCAGTCCTGTTCCAGAACATGAGTGTTGCGTGTGCATCCGTTTTACAGATCTGACTCATTGACATGCAGACTGCTGGTTTCTTGCCTCTCAGGCAGATGCACTCCAACTTCAAAGGAAGCTCCCAATTAGTCGACTCTTACGACATGCTTTTGGGTAGGCAGTGGGTCTATGCTTGTTTTCCCTATAACAGGGCCCCGGAACCCACACAGGTAATCGTCAGTGTTATTACTTTGGAATGTTGCTTTTCATTATCTTCATCATTGCCATCATCATCTTCTTCTTTTGCTTCTTCTTCTTCTTTGTAAGGACCCTTCGCCAGCAAGTAAACGATGTGGGTAGCAAACAGATCATCCCGGTCTGTAGAGAATAGTGCAGCGAGGAGTGAGTGGGTCATGTGGTCTATGCTCAACACTCAAGGAACTGGTGAGACCGACCCCCAGACTGTCATCGGGATCCTCGGAATTGGAACTCTGTGCTTGCTGCTGAAGAAAGGGACAGGGGACAAGGCTGAAGAAAGGGACAGGGGACACGGCTGAAGAAAGGGACAGGGGACAAGGCACTTTCTGAAAGGTCACGAGTGTTTTAGATGTTGATTTTTAACTTAGACAGGGGACAACGCACTTTCTGGAATGTCGCGAGTGTTTTAGATGTTGTTTTTTAAACTTAGACAGGGGACAAAGCACTGTCTGGAATGTCGCGAGTGTTTTAGATGTCGTTTTTTTTTAATTTGACAGGGGGCAAGCACTGTCTGGAATGTCGCGAGTGTTTGAGATGTCGTTTTTTTTTAACTTAGACGGAACAAGCACTGTCTGGAATGTCGCGAGTGTTTTAGATGTCGTTTTTTTTTGTTTAACTTAGACAGGGGACAAGCACTGTCTGGAATATCGCGAGTGTTTTAGATGTCGTTTTTTTAAAACTTAGACAGTGGACAAACACTGTCTGGAATGTCGCAATTGTTTTAGATATCGTTTTTTTTTTTAAACGTGGACAGGGGACAAAGCACTTTATGGAATGTCGCGAATTTTTGAGGTGTCGATTGTTAACTTATAACTCATAAGACTGAAGAAACAAATCTTTACCAAATACATTAAATTTACTTATCAGTTTATGAGTATTCTTTGTTACTTCTAGGACTGACTCATTTGCTAGCAGTATTATAATCATTTTTGTGGTTTCATTATGCCTTGGCCATTAGAACAGAATGCCCACAGGCAAACGTGTGTGACCTACTTTAGAAAGTTAACGACCTATTTCGGAATGTTAACGACCTACTTGATCTTTAATTTGGAATTAACGAGCAAATAGCAGCCGGAGTTAAACTTTGGTGGCGTCTGCTGGCCTTTTCCAGACCGCCGGTTAGAGGCTTGTTTGATGAGGAGCTGGACGTTCGATTGGTGAGATTCATATCTTTGGAAGATTGTACAGTTCTCTAGCCTGGTTGATAATTACCGGATAATGCTCGCTCCTGTGGGTTACCGGCCCCATTTTGGTCTAAAACGGGGGAGGGGAGAGAATAGACCCCTACCTCTTTAACAACATGGCAGGAACAAGACTGTCTCCATCTGACGGAACAAGACCGTCTCTATCTGACGGAACAAGACTGTCTCCATCTGACGGAACAAGACCGTCTCTATCTGACGGAACAAGACCGTCTCCATCTGACGGAACAAGACCGTCTCCATCTGACGGAACAAGACCGTCTCTATCTGACGGAACAAGACCGTCTCCATCTGACGGAACAAGACCGTCTCTATCTGACGGAACAAGACCGTCTCTATCTGACGGAACAAGACCGTCTCTATCTGACGGAACAAGACCGTCTCTATCTGACGGAACAAGACTGTCTCCACGGAACAAGACCGTCTCTATCCTGACGGAACAAGACCGTCCTCCATCTGGCGGAACAGACCTCTCTCTATCTTTCTGATCTGACGGAACAAGACCGTCTCTATCTGACGGAACAAGACCGTCTCTATCTGACGGAACAAGACCGTCTCTATCTGACGGAACAAGACCGTCTCCATCTGACGGAACAAGACCGTCTCCATCTGACGGAACAAGACCGCCTCTACCTGACGGAACAAGACCGTCTCTATCTGACGGAACAAGACTGTCTCCATCTGACGGAACTAGACCGTCTCTATCTGACGGAACAAGACCGTCTCTATCTGACGGAACAAGACCGTCTCTATCTGACGGAACAAGACCGTCTCCATCTAAAGAAACAAGACCGTCCTTGGAGACGGTCTTGGCTGGAATAACCATTAAGCACTCTAAGCACATGCTCAGAGCATCATAGTTGGAGGGGGCACCGCATACATTTTCAGTAGCGTGAAGCTAACCGTTCATTTTCTCGGTCGAAGTATGTTTAGAAAATCCCCTTAGAAGCAGGCAGTTGCCTCTCTCTATTGAGTATAGAAGCCTGTGTATTACATAAGATTACTTTAAAGATCTAAACGTAGACTTTGCAATTCATAAAAATATTCTTAAAAATAAAAATTTGGAATTTGCTGAAATGGGACGTGTTAGGCCGAAAGCCACAGATGCTGCAGAATGACTATCAAAATACAGAAAAGGACACATCTCCACACCTACAGGCGTATTGGGCATATAGGGCTAGACCTATATTTTATAGAACAATCTGCACTAGGTTGGTGATGTGGTCAACATCACACTGACGTCTTTACTTCCCAGGACTTTATCTGATACTCATTTAGGGTTGGGTTGACCATGGAGCCAAGGTCATTTTTTTCAAGTACGGCTCCGTTCCGATTTGAACCCCCGACCTTCGGATCCACAGGTGAGAGTCTATCCACTACATCACGGATGGGAGGGGAACTGATGTTTGAGGTAGTGTGTTTGTGTGTGTCTGTCTGTGAGTGAGTGTGAACGTGTATGCGTTCGTGCGTGTGTGTGTACAGAATGGCACTCCCGTGACAACTGCGACCACTTGGATATGAAAGAACAAAGCTTGCAACTAGACAATATTTCAGGATCTTGAAACCCATGCTTTTAACCCTCCAGTGTATGAGTCATAGTTACGATGATTTGGTCATCTATGCAGAATGGGAAAGGATCGGCCACCAGGGCAGGCATGGGAGGCCAAGAACCAGGGAACAGCAGGTCGACCCAGAGTTCGCTGGGAAGACAACATCCAACAGTCCCTGACTGAAAGAAGACTGAAATGGAACAAATCCAACAAGAAAACTGCTACAGAGAAGAGAGGTAATCTCTGGCAAACCTATACACTCCAATGTAGAAGAGGAGCGACTGAGTGAGTAATCATTCACTCTTTATCTGATCTGCCAATTTATGTCACATAGGCCTCGCAGTCTTTTCTTCCATTCTGTTGAATCATTTCAATATCATGGATGGAATCAAGTCCTGCAGCTTTGGCTTCTGTGATCAACGTTTATCTTAGGGTTTATCTTCTCTGTCTTATAACTGTTGATACTAGTGGTTGCCCAGATTTATCTGATCTGGGCTGCGTTAGCGCAGTCAATAGGAGACTCGATCTTAAATCCAGCTGCGACTCGCTGCAGCCCACGGCCAGTGTTCGAAACCGGGCGGTTCCTGGGGTTCACCCAGCCTCTAGGTAATGGGTACTAGAGTTGACACTTTGGGGTAAATGGAGGAACGTCGCTGTAGCTACAGAGTTGCGTACAGACGGCGACACAGGCGGACAGTTTCTTATCAGCTGTCCGTACTGGTGGCAGAGCACTTATGGTTTATAACCGTGTGCAGTGACGCTGATTTCCTCACTCCTTTGAAATTCATCCCATAAGTAAATGATCGATCACCGTTAATTATATTTACTTGGTGAGTGCCAAATTCCCATCATTCCATACGATAGTGTTATATTGTGCTACAGGAAAACATGGTAACCATGACGATGTGGTGTGTTATCAACAAACAGTTTCTCTGGCGTTAAGAAAGGTTTTGTACAATCAGAACTTGGAATTTCAAGACCATCGTTGTCATAGCATGTATTTAACCCACTTTATCAGCTCTTAACCTATTTGCAGTCATTTTCCCTTTCCCTTGCCAGCCCCTTTTCTCCCTAACAATTGTAATCTACTAATGGTTAAATAAATTACAACGTGTGAGATGAGATGTTTAAGAAATACGGCTGGGAAAACACGAAGAGACAGCCAACTAAGAACAAAGGAAGGCGCATAGTACCGGTGAATGATTATATAGACTTCAAAGAATTAAATGGTTTAGTCCTCTGATCTGAATGGAACAAAATTCATCCAGCAGCTAAAGGGTACCACATGAAAACTGCAGACTACAAGTCAAGACGCCGACCATGAAAGAGTTGGGTGGAGGGAGTAAAAGAGACACTACAGAAACACAACAGATGTTAACACAAGCCACGCATCTAGAACAAGGAAACTAAAGCCTTTTTTGCGAGTCTTTGCGCCGAAGCTATAGGACGACAGAAAGAAAGAAGAATGGTTAAATAATATTGGCAATTGATCTAACACCAACTTCTGCACTCGAAAGATAGCTAGTGTATTCTCTTATTTGATGCAGTCTTAGTGCCCTGCCTCTCAGGCAGATGTACTCAGAATTTGAAGGATGCCCCAAATTGCTGTACTCATACGACATGCTTGTTGGAAAGGCAGTGGACATATTCTTGTTTTCCCTACAATGGGGCTCAGGAACCCACAAGGGAATAGTACATTATAACCTAAAGTAACAAACAAACAAAAAAAGGGCTGTGCTAGCTGGAGGCCGTTTGTGTCAATCAATCCAAGATCAGAGCTGTCATGGTAATCTAGGCCTGCCTACCTGTCAAGGTTAAACTCTTACAGAATACACATAGGTCAACACCCAGCGATCCGTGCTCCGGCCCAGATTGGGTGTCTGTAGATAGTCACACCTGGCTGGTCCTCAAAGAATTCTAGGATCTCTTGCCTCCTTATCACTTAAAAAAAAAAAATTAACGACTGTCTTCCAGCCAGAGACATATAGGGCATTTGATTCGGCATTGATTCCATTGTAAATCTGGGAGAAATGTGGCTTTTCTGCCCACCCCGGGAGTGAACCTGTACCACAAGGAGTTCGTCACCCAGTCACCGCGCAATCTGGTTTAGCCAACTACGCTAGAGAGCCGGGCTCTCCCTAAAACATACAACGGCAACGCTAATAGTTTCAAAAGCAACGGAATCAACACTGAGCCTAAATCCAGGTTGTCTGCTTACATTATATTTCTTTTAGGTGGACAAATTAGTTTAATGGTTCTGGTGTATTTTATTCCGGCCTGATTTACAAAAAGGCAGCAGCAGCCCATTAATTAAACTGTCGCATAAACCTCCCGGAGACTTTCAGGGCTCGAGAGTTTTCTTCTCAGACCCACTTTCTGAATCTAGGACTCGGCCTAGTCTCGGCAAGCCACGACCTAGCGAGTTCTTCCCTCTGTATCAATCCACATCTCGGACTCCTTCATTCACTATTTTTGCGACGTTACTTTTGACATGTTTATTACTGCGATCAGCAAGTTTGATTGGGGTAATCCAGCATACAATGGACAGGACTATTTTAACATGGTGTATGAACGCCCCAAAAAGTTTTAGCCATGAGAATGTTGACAGCCGGGGTTGACGTGACGTATGGAAACTAAAGGTTAAAGGTCGTAACGAATCTCCCAAAGTTTACTTAGTCACGTTGTACATATAAGGGTTAGACACTTTCTTTTCTGTCGCTACACAGAAGAGGATCCTTTTGCACATGTGCAGGTGTATCGGGCATATAGGGCTAGACCGATATTTTATAGACCAATGGGCATTTAGTAGACGATATGGTCAGCTTAACTATGGTGGCTTTTATTTCCCAGAACCCCAACTGGTACCCACTCAAGGCTGGTTGGTCGACCTGAGAGCCAAGGTCATTTTGGGAAAAAAAAAGTCTGGTGATGTCAGGACTAGAATCCACCACTTTCCGATCCGCAGGTGAACGGCTAGCCGCTACGCAATAACGACTTCCGCAGTACGCAGTACCGGCACTTTCTTGAGGTATCATTTTTTAAGACGCTGCTGTGAATAAACATTTTGCGGTGAGTAAACCTTTTGAGTACCGACACCCCCCCCCCCTTGTTTTTTTTTTAGAAGAAGAAAAAAAACCTGGTTACCAACCTGTAACATCAAAGGTCGACATCAAGGTCAGATATCAAAGTGAGACATTAGGAGGACAGATCACAGTTAAAAGGTTAGATATCGTGAGCATAAGTCCGTGAACTCTTCGCCGGACTTCACAGCCGGTGAAGACAAAGGAAAAGAAAAAGATGTACATGATTAAAATAACCATCTAGCCCCCCCTCCCCCCCCCCCCCCCCCCCCCCTCCCCCCCCCCCCCCCCCCCCCCCCATATATATTAATTAGCGCTGTAGCGAATAGTGAATTTTACTATTCGACTGAATACAAATACGAATACGAATAGTGTATCATCATCAGGTGCCTTGCCGACTGGCGTGGGCGATTATGCCCCGCCACAATCTGTTATCTCCTGCAGCATGTATTAGTTCGTGCGCTGACACACCTCCATGCCATGCAACAGGACTGTCAAGAATCTTTTATCGTTGTCTTCCTCTATCCCTGCTTCCACAGATCTTTCCAGGGGTCACCACATGTTCCATTTCCCCCCCCTTTTCTCATAACATGGCCGAAAATGACGACTGTCTCCTTCTGATGTATGTGATAAGTTGTCTTCGGGCTCCCGCCTCTTTCAAAACCATCGTTCGCTCGGCCGTTCGTTCGATGTAATTTAAACGCACCTTCATATTCTCGTCAGCAATATCTTCAAATTTAATTTGGGCGAAAACACCCTGAAAAAAAGAAAAATGCATGATCTCTCTCTCTCTATCTGTCTCTCTCTCGCGCGCTCTCTCTCTCTCTCTCTTTCGCTCTCTCTCTCTCTCTCTCGCACACATACAGACACACACACACACACGCACACACACACACAAGCAACAACAAAAAACAAAAAGAACTCCTTTAAATCTAAGTGCTTACTTGACAAGGCTAACATTTACTATTGTACAGATCACATTCTCCACTTTAAAATTTCAGCCAAAATGTAATCACAACCTTACTTATCTGCTGCATCTTCGCGAATACAGATGGAGGATCGGTCGCACATCGAGATAAATACAAAGACAATTGTTAGCATGCTACGGTTGGCATTATGTGCAGTATGATACACTCTAAGTGTGAAAAAAGGGGGGAAAAACTCTTTTCGACAGTGGCGAGGAAAGACAATTTAAATGTTAACTTTTAAGTATCTTCATGCCTTCTTTAAAAATATCCCAATTTATAGCCGACCCCTGGCATACGCACCAAGTTTGAGAACCTCTGCTGTAATGCCTCGGTCGAGTCAGCAAGCAAAGACCTTGCTAGCTGCTGTACCACGCTACAGGGTCGCAGTTTCCCCCGCTACGCCAGACTTGGGCAACAGCAACTTTTGTGTTAATGAGAGAGTTATTTCAGTCCATCGCAGTGTAAGCAGAAACTGGTGTAAGGTAACCACTATTCGTATTCGGCCCGACCGCAAGTATTCGGCCGAATATCGAATAGTTCTTAGGTTCACTATTCGGCCCCGAAGCGAATATTCGGTACAGCCCTAATATATATACATATACATATGTATAAATATATATATATATATATATATATATATATATATATATATATATATATATATGTGTGTGTGTGTGTGTGTATGAGTATGTGTGTGTGATTAAAATGGGCCTGTTATCCTCCTGTAAGAAAAAAAGCACTGGCTAGACACATATATACCTTTGATATTCACTGCTACAAATGTTAAATAAATGTTTGGCAGATCGCTGTAAACAGTCAACTGGGAAATGTGCCCGCAGGTAACAAAGATCTATTGCCACACTGATAACCGGGAGCGTCACCAATCTTTTTATGTGGCTTACCGGGCTCTCGTGAATACACCACCAGGCTTCAGCTTCAACGAACTGGGGACCGAGTGCGGACAAACACAAACTCCACAGAGTTTAGACAGCTACAGCCAGGCCGGTCACTGGGCGGGAGCTATTTGTCGACAGATGAGATATTTTCACGAAGATTACCTTTTTTAAAACACGGACTGGGCGAAGAGGGCCAGGGGCATTTCAGGTGCAGATAAATCTACGTTCAAACGACAGCAGTCAAAGTTCAGCACAACACATCGTCCATGTTGTGCCACACAGCAAGTGACGTAGAAAACCGGAAATTAGGTTAGTCAGGGGGGGTGGGGAGGGTACAAAATAGAAAAAAAATGTGTGTCTATATATATATATATATATATATATATATATATATATATATATATATATATATATGTCTGTGTGTGTGTTTGTGTATGGGAGTATGGGGGTGACAGGAGGTTTTTCCGTACCGGGTACCACATAACCTTGCTACGCCACTGTCTGCACTACCGCAGTGTCTGCAAGATGTCCGCGGCCATCTTTAACTGTCATTTTGACATCATCACCGTATTCGTCTGCACCGTGAGTCACGTGCTTAACCCTCTTGACATCCTTAACAACAATATCCACATCTTACAAGACACTGGCACTGTTACTGTTATTTGTATCACACTTTTACGATTTTTCATTTGAATCGAACTTTCGTGATAATAATAATTATTATTGTCGTAATAATTATTATTGATATTATTACCTGATGCACTGTCTGTGTCCGATGAGCTACCCATCTCTTTGTTTAGAACAACGGTTCTCAACCGGTATATCGCAACCCTTTTTTGGGTCGAATGCCCTCTTCACAGGGGTTGCCCAAAACCATTGGAAAACACGTGTTAATTGAAGTTATGATAGAAAATAATTGTTTTGGGGGTCGCGACGACACGAGGGAACTGTATTGAAAGGTGGCGGCATGAAAAAGTTGGAGAGCCACTAGTTTAGAACATTTAAGAAGTCTAAAGACGTGTTTTTATTCTCCGGCCTGGTTACTCGTGTTTGAACCCGAATGATTGACATTGCCAAACACTACACTGACCGCGTTATTTCACCACAGCTCTAGGTACAGAAAGAGATTTAACTAGGTACTGTTTGGAAGAACCAGGGTTCAAGTGTCACCGAGAAGACGCTTCTTAATTTATCATTTCAAATTTGTGTAACTTGAACCTGCAAGTTCACGGGTCGAGTCAAACTGTGATCATAAATTTTGTTCGTGAGCCGATTCGTTCGTGACTAGCGGCGTTCGTGATCCCATGCATCACTGTTTTTATTACTTAGGTTGAGAAACATGACCCCCCCCCCCCCCCCCCCCCCCCACCTCCAGAACAAAAATATGCAAACTACTGCCTTTATTATACAACTTTTGCGATGTAGGCGGCGGTTGGGGGTGGGGGTCTTTGAGCCCCAGTATTTACGGCAGCATAGCTAGTACTGTCGCCACGATTGTGCAGGTGAGGATTTTGTTTTTCCCTCCGACAGAAAAAAGAAACATGCAATAAGCATAAAAATGATTTTGAGGCAGGCCACATTCCTGAATGCAAAGTAATGATTGAAGTAGTAGTGATCACTGCTGCATTCCGCTGGCTTAAGAATCAGCTGTACACACATGTCGTAACTGTAACTGACTCACAGAGTATGTTCAGAAAGGTGGAGACAGGCATGTTCCATGTAGAGAGGCAAGCATCACTTTAGAGGTCCCGGGTAGTTAGCATCCATAGGATATTTTGTCCAGGTCATGCTGGTGTGTTGGGAAACGAGAAGACAGATAGACTGGCCGGTTCTGCACCACTTGGCGGTGGATTCACGTATGAGAAGCTAGATTTTGTTACGGCCCTTTGGGAGCAAGTGAACAGTGCGGAGGCCCAAATCGATCCTTACGGTCTGAGGATAATGACACTGGAGGGAGTTACCTGGGGATCTGACCGACGCTCAACACTCAAGGGATAGGCGAGACGAATGTACAATCAGACAGGTAATGGTACCCTCGAGATTTAAACCCTTTGCTTGCTGCTGATGATAGGGACGGAGCGCCTATCGGATTGTCCAGAGTGCTGTGATGTGGATTCTTAATTAACATTCAACATTCGACAGTCCTTTCAGTAACTGTGTTGTTGGTTAAAGAAATATCTTTGAATAAGTGAACTTTCTCTGGACACACAGTTTGAGCCGTTGCAGCAAAGCATTGCTTTGCAAAAATCCCCTTCACCTTACGATATGTCACTCACGGCGGTCATTCAGCTAAAGTGATAGCCTACAGTAACAGACTTTCTCAGTTTTTGTAAAACATGTCTTTTGCTGCCTCGATTTAGCCTTTAGTTACGTAGAATCTTAAGATACGCAGTGAGCCGCATTTGTAGTTACATATATGGTTCGTTTCATGTCTTTTCAAGTTGCACTTTTTTGACGTGGCAATCCTGTTGTTGCAAATTAAACAAGGTATCTTTCCATCCACATGCAACAATTATGTAATTCTCCTTTTTATTGAAACAATCGCTCGGCTTTTTTTTTTTAGCTTACTTCTTCCCATAGCTGGAAGAGCAGTAGTCATTTTAAGGATGACCTGGAATAAAACATTTTGGTTAGCTCGACGTTCGTCTCCCCAAATAGAGCAGGTCACTTTTTATTCACAAGTTGGTTGGGCTGGTAGACTTTCCTGAAGGTTACGGGTGTGTCCCGCTCTGCTGTTTGGTTTCTGCGATGTCTTGCATTTACGTTTTCATTCCGAGAAAAAGAATGCCTGTGACATAGGTTGCAGCACTCTCTAGGGGGGTTGTGTTAGGCCCAGTTTCTCCATGTTTTTAGAGTGTTAAAAGCGCTGGTGTGCTGAAATATACAACACATGATATCAATGGCATTGCGGAACACCCCCGTAACCGTATGCGAAGGTCACGGGGCTTAGGAACTACTAATCAGAAGTGAGCTAGTGTGTATATGCGTGGAGTCTGGAGAGACTAATATCAAACTAACCAACATTTGAAAAAAAATGAAATCACCGGTTAAACACACCGAAATGACATTTTTACCAGCTATCATAATTGGTTCAGGCCACTGGTATGCTTGTAAAAGGTTTTAGCCTACCTGGTAAAGACAATCAATCGCATCACCTGGGCGTGAACTGTTCTGATTTTCTGTTCTGAACTTCTGATCCTGCAGCGCCCTCTGACCAGTCCCTACACTCATGGTCTAATGTGATTAATTTGATGTGCTAGTGTAGTTTCTAGATATCAGTGTGATAGTTGATGATAGTAGTTTTGATGACATCTGATATTTTTGGTCTGATCCTGGGCAAAGTACAAAAAGGAATACTGACTACAAATATTGGTATAACAGGTTATTACAAGTACAAATGCACTCAATATCAACATTTTTTTGCCGCCCCCTTTCGTACTTCCTTGCGCCCCGACCCCCACAAATGAGGCGCACCCCTAGGTTAAAAACCACTACTGTAAGTTGTAAACACAGACAGGAGAGACGGTTCACTAATGTTTGGAATCAGCCTGCCTGCAGTCAACCCGTATTAAAGTTAGAGTCGCCTGTCAAGAGCGTAGCACAAAACATGAACTACGTAGTTCCAGCGACTATCCCTGTATAAAATATCACTCGTTTACTGAACAACATAGCCGTGAAACGAACCTGTGACCTTCAGAGCGCGGAGCAAGCAGCTTGACTACTTCTCCACAGACACACCCCTAGTAAAGCCTTATTTTTAAACACAATCGTAAATAAGCATCTAGTGACACCTCTACCCATTCTGGCTCGACGGTTATTCTTCCAGTTCTTCCAGATAGTTTCAAAGCCACCGAAGATGTCAATGACACTTCACGTGTGGCCCGTTTGACATAACAACCACTTCAATCAGGGAAATCCGGTTCCTGAGTAGAAGCCCTTCTTCAGGGGAAGAAAGCTGGGCCACATAGCAAGTCCACAAAGTTGATTCACTGGCTTTTGGTCTGATCTGTTTACGAAAAGCTACTTGTGGATTCAGAGAAACCGTGTTTGGGTTGGGAGTTTCATTTATATTTATTCCCGCTTGGATTTCGTGGTCGTGGGGGGAGGGGGAGGGGTGAGGGAAGATAAGACCACCGTCTTCCTTACAAGCATGTCGTAAAGAGACTTGCGAGGAACCAACTGTCCACCCATCCATTTATGTTAAGAAAAAATTTTTTTTTAAATCGAACAGGTTCAACCTACTGCGAGCAGTGTCGGTTATAACTGTGGTCTAGTTTATTCGTGCAAATTGTATTGGCTAACAAATGATAATTGCGGCACAACTAGTAGCTTGGACCGGTACTCTTTTACCTAGTGAGGGTTGTTGGG
The DNA here is from genome assembly GCA_905116865.2 of Candidula unifasciata. Lineage (NCBI taxonomy): Eukaryota > Metazoa > Mollusca > Gastropoda > Stylommatophora > Geomitridae > Candidula > Candidula unifasciata. The sequence goes on from CAJHNH020003224.1 coordinate 608,067, forward strand.
GAGGGTGCTTTTATGCAGTTTGCTTAGAAGTAAGCTAGATCTGTAAAACACGGACGTGCAAGAAAAAAAAAAGCAGGTTACGAAACAACTGGTCAAGAAGTGGACGAACACCCAGCTTCTGCTTCTTCTTCTTAGCTTGCTTTTTTTCCTCCTTCTCTTCCTTCTCCTCGTTCGCACCCTAATAGGGGATCTGATACACCGATTTGTGGTTACGGCTAGGCTGCGATATCAGCGCGTCTCGGCCCGTCACGTTGGATGTCGGCAAAAATTTGACTTGTTACAACATGCCTTCAACCTGACAGGGAGCCGCCGTGGTGTAGCGAGTAGAAGCTGGCCTGCCGATCGAAAAGTCGTAGGTTCAGATCATGACGAAGCCGAACTTTAGTCAGAAATGACCTTGGCTCCTAGGTCGACCCAGCCTAAAATGGGTATCGCGTACAGTTCTAGGAAGTAAAGGCGGTCGGCGTCTTGTTGACTCCGTCACCCACCGAGGGCCGATTGGTATGTGATATATAGGTCTAGCCCTATATGCCCAACACGCTTCAAGGCATGAAAAATGTCCTTTTATGGGACACTATATTCTATTTTCACCCAAAATGGGACCGCTCAACCCATACTTGGGCAATGTGACTTCGAATTATAGAAGATACATTTCCTACTTTAGACTCTATAGTCTACTACTATCGATGCAAGAATCACCACACCGACTTCGGCAACCAATGACAGCTTCCTTCTTCTTCTTCTTCTTCTTCCTCTTCTTCTTTTTTTTCTTTCTTCTTCTTCTTCTTCTTCTTCTTCTTCTTCTTCTTCTTCTTCTTCTTCTTCTTCTTCTTCTTCTTCTTCTTCTTCTTCTTCTTCTCTTCTCTTCTTCTTCTTCTTCTTCTTCCTCTTCTTCTTTTTTTTCTTTCTTCTTCTTCTTCTTCTTCTTCTTCTTCTTCTTCTTCTTCTTTCTTCTTCTTCTTCTTCTTCTTCTTCTTCTTCTTCTTCTTTCTTCTTCTTCTTCTTTTCTTCTTTTCTTCTTCTCTTCTTCTTCTTCTTCTTCTTCCTCTTCATCTTTTTTTCTTTCTTCTCTTCTTCTTCTTCTTCTTCTTCTTCTTCTTCTCTTCTTCTTCTTCTTCTTCTCTTCTTCTTCTTCTTCTTCTTCTTCTTCTTCTTCTTCTTCTTCTTCTTCTTCTTCTTCTTCTTCTTCTTTCTTCTTCTTCTTCTTCTTCTTCTTCTTCTTCTTCTTCTTCTTCTTCTTCTTCTTCTTCTTCTTTTTTTTTCTTCTTCTTCTTCTTCTTCTTCTTCTTCTTCTCTTCTTCTTCTTCTTCTTCTTCTTCTTCTTCTTCTTCTTCTTCTTCTTCTTCTTCTTCTTCTTCTTCTTCTTCTTCTTCTTCTTCTTCTTCTTCTTCTTCTTCTTCTTCTTCTTCTTCTTCTTCTTCTTCTTCTTCTTCTTCTTCTTCTTCTTCTCTTCTTCTTCTTCTTCTTCTTCTTTTTTTTTTTTTCTTTCTTCTTCTTCTTCTTCTTCTTCTTCTTCTTCTTCTTCTTCTTCTTCTTCTTCTTCTTCTTCTTCTTCTTCTTCTTCTTCTTCTTCTTCTTCTTCTTCTTCTTCTTCTTCTTCTTCTTCTTCTTTCTTCTTCTTCTTCTTTTTTTTCTTTTCTTCTTCTTCTTCTTCTTTCTTCTTCTTCTTCTTCTTCTTCTTCTTCTTCTTCTTCTTCTTCTTCTTCTTCTTCTTCTTCTTCTTCTTCTTCTTCTTCTTCTTCTTCTTCTTCCTTCTTCTTTCTTCTTCCTTCTTTCTTCTTTCTTCTTCTTCTTCTTCCTTCTTCCTTCTTATTTCTTCCTTCTTCTTTCTTCTTCTTCTTCTTCTTCTTCTTCTTCTTCTTCTTCTTCTTCTTCTTCTTCTTCTTCTTCTTCTTCTTCTTCTTCTTCTTCTTCTTCTTCTTCTTCTTCTTCTTCTTCTTCTTCTTCTTCTTCTTCTTCTTCTTCTCTTCTTCTTCTTCTTCTTCTTCTTCTTCTTCTTCTTCTTCCTCTTCTTCTTTTTTTTCTTCTTCTTCTTCTTCTTCTTCTTCTTCTTCTTCTTCTTCTTCTTCTTCTTCTTCTTCTTCTTCTTCTTCTTCTTCTTCTTCTTCTTCTTCTTCTTCTTCTTCTTCTTCTTCTTCTTCTTCTTCTTCTTCTTCTTCTTCTTCTTCTTCTTCTTCTTCTTCTTCTTCTTCTTCTTCTTCTTCTTCTTCTTCTTCTTCTTCTTCTTCTTCTCTTCTTCTTCTTCTTCCTCTTCTTCTTTTTTTTCTTTCTTTTTCTTCTTCTTCTTCTTCTTCTTCTTCTTCTTCTTCTTCTTCTTCTTCTTCTTCTTCTTCTTCTTCTTCTTCTTCTTCTTCTTCTTCTTCTTCTCTTCTTCTTCTTCTTCTTCTTCTTCTTCCTCTTCTTCTTTTTTTTCTTTCTTCTTCTTCTTCTTCTTCTTCTTCTTCTTCTTCTTCTTCTTCTTCTTCTTCTTCTTCTTCTTCTTCTTCTTCTTCTTCTTCTTCTTCTTCTTCTCTTCTTCTTCTTCTTCTTCTTCTTCTTCTTCTTCTTCTTCTTCTTCTTCTTCTTCTTCTTCTTCTTCTTCTTCTTCTTCTTCTTCTTCTTCTTCTTCTTCTTCTTCTTCCTCTTCTCTGTTCACTGACTGTAAGCTCCGGTGGAAGTCCTGGCTGTTCATCCATTTGGACTTTGGCTTTGTGCCGTGGCCCTAATTTTGAGTGTACATCCGTTTTACTGGCTTATTATGTGCAGCTGTTGGTTCCTCACCACTCCGGCAGATGCGCTCCGACTTCGAAGGAAGCTTCTAATTAGTCGACTCCTACGACATGCTTTTCGTGAAGGCAGTGGGTCTATTTTTGTTTCCCCCCACAGTGGGCCCTAGAGCTCACACGGGGATGACAGTTTCCAAAAATGCAATGCATCCAGCACTTCCCCACCAACTTTAAAGAGTCGCCTAAACACATCAAAGAAAAGATTAAAACAGCTACGTGCTGACAGCCATTGATTTCCACCTTTTTCTCCCGTCAAGCTGTCCACTTCTAATACCTGCCCAATGTCATCACTGAACTGGTGACAATGTGACAGCACTGCGGCTTCAAAACACATTTTCTTTTATCAGGTTTCGGATTCTACGAGTCGCTCCCAGAACAACACGGACCGTCACCGAAGCATCCAATCCAAAGACACAAATGAAAGTTTCAAGGTAGAATGAACTAAACACTGAAAGTTAACAACGCCTTTTGTGCACTCCTTCTCATTTTACCCACTTGCCAGAAAACGGCGTCTTTACTTTTCCCAGCCACTTCCTGCACACACCCCTGGCCATAAATCAAAACTTGACGGCTTCAATTCTTTCAGCTAGCGAATCCGAGCTCTCTCTTGTGGCCATTCTTTCTTTTATCTCCTCTATTCCCGCAGTTTTTACCTTTTGCCTCCCAGATTTCAAGCAGCAGAACTTGGCCGAAGAATGCGTCTGGCGTTGGGCATACGGACTGCCTCGAGCTCGCTTTCAATTTCATCTCACGGGTGATAGAGTTTCGAGGTTCGACAGACAGCAAGCCTCCTGATTATCGATTGTGTGATCCTGGTTGCCAGCCTGAAGTCAGGAAACAATATGGCTAACTTCCTTTTAGAGAAGACAACTGCATTGGAATCTTCTCATGTGTTTAAAAAATGACGTGATAGACAAAGCATTTGGCGAGTTGTACTTTGAGAAGACGGGTTTAAATATTTGGCGTAAGCAAAAGTAAAGTACCCACTCAGGGACCCCGACACAAAGACAACATTGAGGGAAGGGACGGGTGGGGTAGAAGGTGTAACACATTTTCTAAGGGTCCTAAGGGAAGGTTAGGATCTTCGAGGACCCAACGCCCTGTTTAAATGCTTAATAATAATGTCGTGCCAAATGGCCTATAAGTTTAATAGAAAAAAAATTACATGTATAAGCAAACACTTTCACACACACACACACACACATACACACCGAGAGAGAGAGAGAGAGAGAGAGAGAGAGAGAGAGAGCAAGAAAAGCTCTGTGACTGGTTTGGGTAGGTGGTCTTAATCCTATAATAAATGAAGGGGCACTCAGAGCCCACTTCTGTTTTATCCAATGTTTTTTGTTTGGGGAGTGCAAGGGGGGGGGGAGTGAGGGGGGGGGGGGGTTGCTAAAAATGCCTAAGCCCTCAGACTTCGGCGCCCCTGAGACTCATTGAAGCCTATTGGGCATAAAGCGATAGCTCAATATTTTGTACACATCAGTCTGCACACGGCGGATGGAGCGGTCAGTATCACATCGGTCGCTTTTGCTTCCTACAATCCCCGTGTGGGTTCTGGGGCTCTGTTATAGGGAAAACAGGAATATACCTACTGCCTACCCCAAAGCATGTCGTAAGGGTCGACTAATTGGGAGCTTCCTTTGAAGTCGAAGTATATCTGCATGAGAGACAAGGAACCAACAGTCTGCATACAAATGAGTCAGATCTGTCAAACGGATGCACACGTAACACTCAGGTTCTGGAGAATCATCATTATCAGTATCATTATCATCATCATTCTGGCCATGACCTTGCCCATTGAATTAACCATATAAGTAAAACTTCGAGTAACCGTCACTTTTTACTGTCAATTTCTGTTATCCGTAATCGTTTCAAAATGCGTGTATATCAACAAACAAACAGACATGTATTTAAAGTGACGTAATTTTTTTTTTTTTTTTCTTTTTTCTTTTTTTTTTCTTTTTTTTTTTTTTTTTTACGTAAATTTCTATTATTACCGAACATATCTGTACATTACTACTGTCGGCGTCTGTGGCGTAGGCGTTGCCAACGCCCTTGGAAATGCAGGTGTGTCGGGTTCGATCCCAGCTGCAGGTGGTTAAGCAGTAGACCGTCTTGAGTTTCGATAGTGGTATCGAGAGCTGACGGTACAAAAAGCAATGGCAAACTACTGAACGTAAATGTGCCTAGAAAAGCTACAATAACAAAAACAAAAAACAAAAAAAAAATGCTCGGATTGGTTCTGCAATATTCTAGAAAGGAAGTTTTTCGCCAGGGACACAGATGAGTATCATTTATTGTGTACATTAGAGTCCTATGTAGTCACTTTATAGTTAGAGTATATTTGTGTATGTGTACTGTGTTGTTCTTTATGTGCTGATGAAGGCTAATCGCCGCAACGTCCTTTGTTTTGTTTTTGGTGATCGATTTTGTAACGCTAACATAAACTGTTTGTTTTTTCTTACCAACTTTTTCTCTTCCCTATAATTTCCTAACCCTTTAAAAACTAGAAAGGATCCGCAGCTAACTTTAAAACTACTGAAGTTTATATTGATCGTTTTGTAAAATTAAACACAATATGTATGTATTACTTACATTTTTTCTTCATTTTTGTCTCAAGCCCGCAGTGAAATCACGTTACTGTAGATATGTATTAAGACATTTCTGTTATCCGTCTATTCCGTGACGGTTAATTGAAGTTTTACTGTATGTCGTTGACACATTCCGTTTCTGGGGACAGCTTTCGTCGAGTTCACTCTCTAGACGTCTATTGGTTCCCCCACTGACGAGATTCTGTCTTCTCTCTGCTATGACCATCATCGTGATTATTATTAATATTATTATTATTAGCCTCATCATCATCAGTGTCGTCACCATCATCATGTCGTCGTCTCCTAAGCTTGAACGAAGATCGTAAGAATGTCCCAATAGATGCCTCAGCATGACAAGTTGAAGATCGAAAGATGTTTCAATGGATGCCCCAGCATGACAAGTTGAAGATCGACTTCATAGGTAAGGATTTCTATCCCATATTGTTCGACTCCCCCCCCCCCTCTCTCTCTCTCCCTCTCTCTCTCTCTCTCTCTCTCTCTCTCTCTCTCTCTCTCTCTCTCTCTCCCTTCCTCTCTCTTTCTGCACAAATATCTCACAAAGTACGAACGCCATAACCCCAACGGCGATATGTATGTTGAAGGATTGCCTCTGGAAGGGTTCCAAGTCGCGTAACGTATCCACAGAAGACAATCTTGCATCGTTTCGTCGCAAATAAAAGATATTCTTGATTATCAATTTCTATTTTTGATTTGTCTGCTTGTGTTCTTGATTATCTACTTTTCTTCTTTTGCCTCTAACATAGACATTCATTTTTCATACTTTTTATACACAATGAGTCATAATTCAGCCTACTCCCATCCCATCCCCCTGCTACATCATCCCCACCTCACCCTTTTCCCGTTCGCCTCCTTTTCCCCACGTCTTACTTTCAGCTGTCCTTATCGAATTTTCTTACCTTCTCTTTATCATGTTTTCTCTCCGCCAAAAGCTCGTTCCTTGTTCTCTTACATTCAGCTCCCACTCAAGACCCCCAGAATATTTGAGCAGTGTTTATCCTAAGCTCACGCACCGAGGGTGCCCCGCAGTGAATGCGTAAACGCGCCGTTCAGGTTGCAGACGTAAACACGCCAGCCCCAGATCCGATTGGCAACACTGCCTGTTGTCGTGGAAACCAGATTCTCAGAAGATTTCAATGGAGGGAGTCTGGCATTAAAGAAGCTTTGAAGCTTGCCCAGATTAAGGACAACGTCTCGGAGACGGGGAAATTTCAAGGAATTCTTTTCTTTAGACCAGAAAGTTCGGGCCCACGTTCTTTATCTATAATTCTTTGTGACCCTGACTCTGAATCCTTTTATTTACTCGATGGAAAAGGAAATGTTATTTAGGAGAACTAAAATTCAACAATAGTTGTAGGCTACGCTGTCTGAAGATAGTCTTTCTGCAGAGCAATTAATTGCCGTTTTTGAATTGTGATACAGTATTTCAAAAGGTTTGGGTAAGCTTCATCTAACAACAACAACAACAACAACAACAACAACAACAACAACAACAACAACAACAACAACAACAGCAACAACAACATATTTGGACAATATAAAAATGTACACACACTGTTTTATACGCTAGGGCTAAAGAAAAATTGGGCATGTTTTATACGCTAGGGCTAAAGAAAACATGGGCATGTTTTATACGCTAGGGCTAAAAAAATGATTGGGAAGACATGGGCATGTTTTATACGCTAGGGCTAAAGAAAAGATGACTCACGTGAGTTAGTCGACGGTGTATGCTTCTTTTGGGAAGAAAATGGATGAAGAATCAACAGAAAGAAAGATTTCACATATACTTTCAGGACTCTTCAACTGGCGGCCCACGGGCTAGATGTTGCCCACGGAGACCTAGCAAGTGGCTCTAGGCTCAGGTTTGTGATGTTTCACATATTCAACATTTCAGTCACTGAATACTTGGCTGGTTAGCTCTTGTATCGTATGCAAGTTTTTTCTGGTAGAAAAAAAAAAAAAACTGCCAGTACTCAGTACATAGGGTCTAAAATGTGACAGTACCCACCACACTGTGTCGGCTCTGTGGCTAAGTCGATGCGAACGCTTCGTAATGTCGGGATGCCGGGTTCGACCCCAGCTGCGGGCCATAAGCCTTGCGTTGGTTCCGACAGTGGTATCAAGAAAGCTGACCGTCCAGGAAGCAATGGCAAACTACTGGACGTAAATTTGCCTAGAAAAAACCACACAATCTTGGGGTTGGTTCTGCAACATCCTGTAAAGGATACGCAAGTAACCGAACCCGCCACACTATGTCTGTTACAGTTGCGTTCACATAATGGTGCAGAAAAAAGGTGCCTGTGTTGCGTACCGCCAGAAAAAAATTTAAAAAATAATAACACAGCCTAGATCGTTTGACTTCAAGAGTGTGATATCCAGTTGCTTGCCTCAGACATACTTTTTATGTCTAGTATGTCTACATCAAGCATTAGATGTCTGAATTAAATCTGCCAGACAGCTTGTACAAGGTGGTTGTGTTGGTGGCGGCGGAGGAGGTGAGGGGCAAAAACGGATTGAAGCCCGAGGAGGAGAAGGAGAAGGACGAGGAGTAACCGCAAGGACAGCAATTGTATGCCTACTCAACCTTCCTTCGAAACCAGTGGTCGATAACCTGTCTAAGGTGGCGCCGCCCTTAAGTATTTAGCAAAACCCCCCCCACGCCTTACACACTCCGAGCATTAGAAAATAGTAGATAGGGAGGCAAGTTGTACCCCACCAGGACATCACACAAGCGATAAACACCCAGCGACACAAAGTGCCACCATGTGGATGAGGATCACCCGTGGAGCGGTCACGGAAACCCCTTTCAGCCGTTAGGCAACATTTAAGCACCAGCTATAACTAGGGCCCCCGGCAAAAGCCAAGGTGGGGCTTTACATTAATTAAACATTGCCTGCAACATCGAGACGACGCATATAATGAAATGAGATCAAATAGTGGTGAATTGTATTCTTAATCTACAATTAAATGTGAGGGCTATCACAGTAATAAGATTTTTAACAACAGACGTACAAACTGTTTATGACAAGAGATAACGTTCATGGCTTTTTGTTTTATTAATACTTTTAAAAGCAATGATTGACACCTTTCCGTCTTTCCAGACCACAGTGTTATATTGCACTATGAGGAGGCATGAGACTCACAGCCCATGGCGATGGCGAGTGTGACTAGCAAGACCCGCCCGTGTCAAGAAAAGTCTTCCACAACACAAAGCCTGGGCAGTATTGTAGAGACCATATGTTGCCCATGCATAATGATCCCTCTGTCGACCTGCCTTGTTTACTCCAAAGGAAAGGTAACGCCAGTACGTTTGGAACAAGGCAAGTTGCAGAATCTGCCGCATCAGAAGAGTAGTGCTCTATCTGTCCGCCTGTTGAGCTTCGCTCCTAGACTAGCTGCCAGCCAAGGCGAAGGGCCTGGTCTGCCCTGCCATAACATAAAGTTTTCAGGTTGCATTTCCTCTTCCTTGGATAAGGCTAGTATCCTCCCCAATGCGCTCCTCCGCCCGAAGCCGTTGGCACAATCTGGGATGTTGGGTTAGTATACGCCGCCCAACATTCAGCGTAACAGGAGATATTTAAAAACAATATGTTGCTTATAATTAAACTTTAAAAAAAGAAAAGAAAAGGTTAATACAACAGATTAGTACAAGTACAAATGAACTCATTTTCAATATCGCGCGTTGTCCCCCTTAAAACTTCCTCGTGCCCTCATATAGCTACCCCCCCCCCCCCCCCCCCCCCCCCTTTTTTTTTCCCCCACTGGTTAGCGGCCAGTGTTCTAAACGGTGCATTCCTGTTTCACTACACATCAGCTATCAGAGTCCATCTAGGTCTCTGAATCCCGACGTCGCCTTATCAGACAACGGGGGGTTGATGCGCAACGCACCGCCCCTGATGACCAGTGTGCAATGATAGCCGTCCTATATAGTAATTACTGTCATCGACCGGAACTCTGGCCGGCTTCATATCAGCTTCAGCCCTGATATAATCAGACAGCGACTAACGAACGTGCATGGATCGTGTCTCTGAAGCGATTACAAGTGCCTGCCTGGCAATAGCGGGCGACGTGTACATTTGTTGTAATACAATTATTAAGGATCCTAAAGTATTATGGTTCGTTCATCGCTGTAACGGTTTATAAAAAAATTGTTGTGGTTTTTGGACAATTGTATAAGAGTCCCATTGTGGAAAAGATTATGGCCTCTCTAAAGACAATAGAGGTACACTCTAGCCAAACTTCATTGTGGTGACGGTGTACGCATTTTAAATAAATATTTAAAATAATTATGGGCTGAGATTGTGCTACCAGTGCCAATCATGGACCTGGACCCTTGCTACAAACAGTGAGATTAAGATAGTAACAACAGAGATGAGATTTCTCAGAAGAGCTGCAGGTGTGACAAGAACAGATAAAATCAAGAATGAAGAAATTAGAAGAAGACTATAACTGAAACCAGTCATAAAATTCGTAAAAGAACATAGGCATAACAGAATCTGCTGCCTGTGATTGTGGAGCAGAAAGACAGACCCCTGAGCACATACTACAGTACTGCCCTAACCTCTACCAGCAAAGACTGCGGATCTGGCCCAAGGGAGCATTATTGCGAGAGAAGCTATGGCGGACCGATGGCGACCTTAAACGCATAATCCTATTTGTGACTCAGACGGGACTCAATGTTTAGCATGACTGATGTCGAACGCAGAAGAAGAAGAAGTAAAAGAACAATAAATGAGATGGTTTGGCCACCTGACAAGAATGCTCTTGTACCAACTGCCACAGAGAGCCACGCTAAAGAAATATAATAGCCACGGGGCAAGTAGAAGACCACGAAAGGTATGGAGCTTCATCTTCAAGAGCAACCTAACAGAAATGAACACCAACTTCTACAATGCAATGGAAAAAGCGCATCTCCCCCCTCCCCCAACACCCCGCTGAGGTAAATGTGCAAGAGAAGAAGAAGAAGAAGAAGAAGAAGAAGAAGAAGAAGAAGAAGAAGAAGAAGAAGAAGAAGAAGAAGAAGAAGAAGAAGAAGAAGAAGAAGAAGAAGAAGAAGAAGGAAAAAAAAGAAATATAAGAAAAAGAAGAAGGAGAAGAAGAAGAAGAAGAAGAAGAAGAAGAAGAAGAAGAAGAAGAAGAAGAAGAAGAAGAAGAAGAAGAAGAAGAAGAAGAAGAAGAGGAAGAAGAAGAAAACCAACTCCCTTTGTTGAGCAACTCCGGAAGTGAACCTCATTTTTATTGGCGGGACGGTCATCACGTTTTTACATTGGAAGACAACCTCTGAGTATTGACCATCTTTGTAAGCTGCACGTTGACCACCCCTGTACTGTAAACTGCATGTTGACCACCCCTGAACTGTAAACTGCATGATGACCATCCCTGTACTGTAAACTGCACGTTGACCACCCCTGTACTGTAAACTGCATGTTGACCACCCCTGTACTGTAAACTGCATGATGACCACCCCTGTACTGTAAACTGCACGTTGACCACCCCTGTACTGTAAACTGCATGTTGACCACCCCTGTACTGTAAACTGCATGATGACCACCCCTGCACTGTAAACTGCATGTTGACTACCCCTGTACTGTAAACTGCATGATGACCACCCCTGTACTGTAAACTGCATGTTGACCACCCCTCTACTGTAAGCTGCATGTTGACCACCCCTGTACTGTAAACTGCATGTTGACCACCCCTGTACTGTAAACTGCATGATTACCACCCCTGTATTGTAAACTGCATGTTTACCACCCCTGTACTGTAAACTGCATGTTGACCACCCCTGTACTGTAAACTGCATGATGACCACCCCTGTACTGTAAACTGCATGTTGACCACCCCTGTACTGTAAACTGCATGTTGACCACCCCTGTACTTTAAACTGCATGTTAACCACCCCTGTACTGTAAACTGCATGTTGACTACCCCTGTACTGTAAACTGCATGTTGACCACCCCTGTACTGTAAACTGCATGATGACCACCCCTGTACTGTAAACTGCATGTTGACCACCCCTGTACTGTAAACTGCATGTTGACCACCCCTGTACTGTAAACTGCATGTTGACCACCCCTGTACTGTAAACTGCATGTTAACCACCCCTGTACTGTAAACTGCATGTTGACCACCCCTGTACTGTAAACTGCATGTTGACCACCCCTGTACTGTAAGCTGCATGTTGACCACAACTGCACTGTAAACTGCATGTTGACCACCCCTGTACTGTAAGCTGCATGTTGACCACCCCTGTACTGTAAACTGCATGTTGACCACCCCTGTACTGTAAACTGCATGTTAACCACCCCTGTACTGTAAACTGCATGTTCACTACCCCTGTACAGTGAACTGCATGTTGACCACCCCTGTACTGTAAGCTGCATGTTGACCACAACTGTACTGTAAACTGCATGTTGACCACCCCTATAATGTAAGCTGCATGTTGACCACCCCTGTACTGTAAACTGCATGATGACCACCCCGGTACTGTAAACTGCATGTTGACCACCCCTCTACTGTAAGCTGCATGTTGACCACCCCTGTACTGTAAACTGCATGTTGACCACCCCTGTACTGTAAACTGCATGATGACCACCCCTGTACTGTAAACTGCATGTTTACCACCCCTGTACTGTAAACTGCATGTTGACCACCCCTGTACTGTAAACTGCATGTTGACCACCCCTGTACTGTAAACTGCATGTTAACCACCCCTGTACTGTAAACTGCATGTTGACTACCCCTGTACTGTAAGTTGCATGTTGACCACCCCTGTACTGTAAGCTGCATGTTGACCACAACTGTACCGTAAACTGCATGTTGACCACCCCTGTACTGTAAGCTGCATGTTGACCACCCCTGTACTGTAAACTGCATGATGACCACCCCTGTACTGTAAACTGCATGTTGACCACCCCTCTACTGTAAGCTGCATGTTGACCACATCTGTACTGTAAACTGCATGTTGACCACCCCTGTACTGTAAACTGCATGATGACCACCCCTGTACTGTATACTGCATGTTTACCACCCCTGTACTGTAAACTGCATGTTGACCACCCCTGTACTGTAAACTGCATGATGACCACCACTGTACTGTAAACTGCATGTTGACCACCCCTGTACTGTAAACAGCATGTTGACCACCCCTGTACTGTAAGCTGCATGTTGACCACCCCTGTAAGCTGCATGTTGACCACCCCTGTAAGCTGCATGTTGACCACCCCTGTAAGTTACATGTTGACTACCCCTGTACTGTAAGTTGCATGTTGACCACCCCTGTACTGTAAGTTGCATGTTGACCACCCCTGTACTGTAAGTTGCATGTTGACCACCCTGTACTGTAAGTTGCATGTTGACCACCCCTGTACTGTAAGTTGCATGTTGACCACCCCTGTACTGTAAGCTGCATGTTGACCACCCCTATAAGCTGCATGTCGACCACCCCTGTAAGATGCATGTTGACCAACCCTGTACTGTAAGTTGCATGTTGACCACCCCTGTACTGTAAGTTGCATGTTGACCACCCCTGTACTGTAAGCTGCATGTTGACCACCCCTATAAGCTGCATGTCGACCACCCCTGTAAGTTGCATGTTGACCAACCCTGTACTGTAAGTTGCATGTTGACCACCCCTGTACTGTAAGCTGCATGTTGACCACCCCTGTAAGCTGCATGTCGACCACCTTTGTAAGCTGTATGTTGACCACCCCTGTAAGTTGCATGTTGACTACCCATGTACTGTAAGTTGCATTTTGACCACCCCTGTACTTTAAGTTGCATGTTGACCACCCTTGTGCTGTAAGTTGCATGTTGACCACCATTGTACTGTAAGTTGCATGTTGACCACCTCTGTACTGTAAGCTGCACGTTGAGCACCCCTGTAAGCTGCATGTCGACCACCCTTGTAAGCTGCATGTCGACCACCTCTGTAAGTTGCATGTTGACCACCCCCTGTACTGTAAGTTGCATTTTGACCACCCCAGTACTTTAAGTTGCATGTTGACCACCCTTGTGCTGTAAGTTGCATGTTGACCACCCCTGTACTGTAAGCTGTATGTTGACCACCCCTGTAAGCTGCATGTTGACCACCTCTGTAAGTTGCTTGTTGACCACTCCTGTAAGTTGCATGTTGACCACCCCTGTAAGCTACATGTTGACCACCCCTGTAAGTTGCATGTTGACCACCCCTGTAAGCTGCATGTTGACCACACTTGTAAGCTGCATGTTGACCACCCCTGTAAGCTGCGTATTGAACACCCCTGTAAGTTGCATGTTGATCACCTCTGTAAGCTGCGTATTGAACACCCCTGTAAGTTGCATGTTGACCACCTCTGAAAGCTGCGTATTGAACACCCCTGTAAATTGCATGTTGATCACCTCTGTAAGCTGTGTATTGAACACCCGTGTAAGTTGCATGTTGACCACCGCTGTAAGCTGCGTATTAAATACCCCTGTAAGTTGCATGTCGACCACCCTTGTAAGCTGCATGTTGACCACCCCTGTAAGTTGCATGTCGACCACCTCTGTAAGTTGCGTGCTGACCACCCCTGTAAGCTGCATGTTGACCACCTCTGTAAGTTGCATGTTGACCACCCCTGTACTGTAAGTTGCATGTTGACCACCTCTGTAAGTTGCATGTTGACCACCTCTGTAAGCTGCATGTCGACCACCCCTGTAAGTTGCATGTTGACCACCTCTGTAAGCTGCATGTCGACCACCCCTGTAAGTGGCATGTCGACCACCTCTGTAAGCTGCATGTCGACCACCTCTGTAAGCTGCATGTCGACCACCCCTTTAAGTTGCGTGCTGACCACCCCTGTAAGCTGCATGTTGGCCACCTCTGTAAGCTGCATGTTGACCACCCCTGTACTGTAAGTTGCATGTTGACCACCCCTGTACTGTAAGTTGCATGTTGACCACCCCTGTACTGTAAGTTGCATGTTGACCACCCCTGTACTGTAAGTTGCATGTTGACCAACCCTGTACTGTAAGTTGCATGTTGACCACCCCTGTACTGTAAGTTGCATGTTGACCACCCCTGTACTGTAAGTTGCATGTTGACCTACCCTGTACTGTAAGTTGCATGTTGACCACCCCTGTACTGTAAGTTGCATGTTGACCACCCCTGTACTGTAAGTTGCATGTTGACCACCCCTGTACTGTAAGTTGCATGTTGACCACCCCTGTACTGTAAGCTGCATGTCGACCACCTATAAAAGTTGCATGTTGATCACTTGGAATATATCACACAATACTAATTTACCCCTTACGGCTTGACCCATCCTGTTGAAGACATCGACCTTTGTGTGCAAACAGGAGGTCCAGCTGCTTATAAGAAATGCTAAATAGCATATATTTCGACTAGGCAGCTCAAGAAAGGCAATGGCGAACCCGTGCACAAATACAACCGAACGTTTCGACCTAAGTCTTCATCAACGTAGAACTAAATGCAGCTCAAGCTTTGACCGGACAACTCAAAACTCAACGAACGCGACAACATGGTTTGAAAACAGCCAAGGTCAACACGAAACCAAGAAATACGTAAGGGGAGAAAGTAGGGTCTTCGAGAAAAGGTTTCTATCTATGTGTACTTCGTCACAGTTACACATCGCAATGGTCTATCATTGCACTTACTGTGGCGCCGCGACAGAGAAAACATTATGGAATAATTAACACTTGTTCACATAAATGTCTAAGAGTGGGCAACGGGTTCATATGATTAAACCTTATTTAATTGCGCAATAATAATATTAATATTTATTATTATTATTGCGCAGATAAATGAGGCATAAGCCCCTTGAACACTCTCACATCTGCTCATAGATAATTAAGTATGAGTAAAAAAAAGTAAAGGACCCTTTTCCAGGCCTTTAGGCGTATAGGGCATATAGGGCTAGACCTATTTTTTATAGACCTATCGGCACAAGACGGGTGATGTGGTTAGCATCACGCTGGCCGCCTTTACTTTCCGGGATCGTACCCGGTACCCACTTAAGGCTGGGTCGACCTTGGAGCCAAGGCCATTTTTGAAAAAAGTCCGGCTCTGCCAGGAAACGAACCCACGACCTTCCGATCTAGCTGCTCCGCCACGGCGACTTCCAATTAGGTATGAGCAATGTTAAAAAAAATTAGGTATGAGCAATGTTAAAAAAGAACATCGTTGAGAACTCATGGTTAGTTGGGGCCACTTAAGCCCTTCGCAGAGTTCTTTAGGCGCTCGCGGGCGTGTTGGGGCGGAAAAAGGGGGGGGGGGGGGATTACAGGCGATTGAACCCCCCAGGTTGTGGCACCGCTGTTTCAAGTTATTTAAATTTGCTGCATTGATGTTTGACAAAAACAAAAACAAAACACGCTGAATCCCCTGACCGACCTCCCCATGGGATCTTCGGGGGAATAGACCCATTGCCTCCCTAACAAGCACGTTTTGAGAATAGACTGATTAGCGGACTCCTAAGTCTGAATGCTTCTGCCCGAGAGGCAAGAAACCAACACTCTGCATACAAGAAAGCCATATCTGTCAAACGGATGTTCACGCAAAACTCACATTCTAAAACAAGACTGGTCCAGAAGTGGACGATCAACCGCAAATTTCCGCTGGAGTTTACAGCCAGTAAACGCTCAAAAGAAAAGAAGACTGTGTGGATCAATACCTTTATTTCCTTTGCCAATTAATCCAAAACATGACCCAGATTCACAGTACATTACCCGATCTTTCTGCAAGGAGACACAGACAAGAAATGTGGAGTCATGAAATGAATGGTCTGGCAGGGATGGTCAGTGCTGGGAGTCTGGGTTAGGGAATGGACAAATCGCAAGGGCCAATATCTGGAATGATTGTACTGTCTTCGCTCCATGAGGGGATGGGAGGGATTTGTTCGAGAGAGAACTTTACTTTCTGGAGGCGGAAGGAGTGAGGAATGGGTGAATCTTTAGAGTTTTCACTACAGATTGGGAGAAACGGCATTGCTAGAAAAAAAAATAGGTAGTATAAGAACGGATGAATAAGAAAATATTCTTTACAAATGGTTTTACATACACTTACACGCATACACATACGGAGTAGATAGATAGATAGATAGATAGATAGATAGATAGATAGATAGATAGATAGATAGATAGATAGATAGATAGATAGATAGATAG
>CAJHNH020003224.1:634588-637088 GCA_905116865.2 Candidula unifasciata
TTTTTTTTTTACGTATCCAGAAACCATGAGTTGTAAACCCTTTGGCTCGGTACTATGGATATCGCAACCCTTCGGCCTTGATTCCATTATAGGTACCGTTAATCTGGGAGAAATGTGGCTTTTCTGCCTACTCCGGAAGTGAACCCGGACCACAGGGAGTTCGTCACCCGGCCGCCGCGAAAGTCCGGTTTAACCAACTTCGCTAGTGAGCCGCGCAATACTGCTGTCTCCATGTAGGGACCTGTGTGCAATGTGTATGGGTTTGGACACTGAAGTATCAAGTAAAAGATCTACGCTGGTCTTTGTTGTTGCAGTCACTACAATGTCTTCTCCTTCTTAGACAATGAAATCTTTAATACACGGGGTGATATCCCAACCTTCTAAATGTGTCTGGTTGTTGCTGGGCTCTGCTGTCTTTTCTATCCTCCATTAGTTTCTGACCTGTCATCTTTTCTAGTTTAGTAATGGGCGTTGTTTTCATGGCTCCAGTTAAAATCCTCCTTGTCTTGATTTAAGAATCTTCTTATCGGGATGAAGTTTAACTCATCTACTATTGCTCATGCTGCTATACTGTCTTCAAGGACTGACCTTACTCGTGCAGCGTAACCGTCTTGACAACTTTATCATCAGCTTCCCATGCTGTCTCAGCAAGTTTTCCACGATTAAAGCTAGTTGCATATCCTTTGCACGACGTTGCAGAACCAGCCCCAGCATTTTGTTGTTGTTGCTGTTGTGGTTTTTCTAGACAAGTATACGTCCAGTAGTTTGCCATTGCTTCTGGACGGTCGGCTTCTCGATACCACTGTCGAAACCAACGCAAGGCGCATGGCCAGCAGTTGGGATCAAATTCGGCACCCTGGCATTACGAAGCTCGTTCGCAACGCCTAAGCCAGACACCATGATTACCAATACCAGTTCAACAACTGACACCGAAGTGGTACTGAGTTACAGGTTTTAAAAGTTTGGGCAGAACTTCTGGAACTGACTAAAGTATGTTACTGGTTCCTTCTTTATTCGCACCTCTTGCCCGTTTTGTTATCGGTTTCGGTGAATCTCCGAAGCTAAGTAGTTAGGTCGTTTACCCAAAGGTCCCGTGTTCGTTTCACGCTGCCGACGTTCTGTTCATGAGTGCAGTTTTTACGGAGATCCCATGAGCTACGGAGCTCGTTCTTTGTGTGACGCTCTGGGCTAGCGATTTTCCGTAAAAGCTGGCACAATCATCATTTTCTTCTTCTTCTTCTTCTTCTTCTTCTTCTTCTTCTTCTTCTTCTTCTTCTTCTTCTTCTTCTTCTTCTTCTTCTTCTTCTTCTTCTTCTCCTCCTCCTCCTTCTCCTCCTCCTCCTTCTTCTTCTTCTTCTTCTCCTTGTTCTTCTTCTTCTTCTTCTTCTTCTTCTTCTTCTTCTTCTTCTTCTTCTTCTTCTTCTTCTTCTTCTTCTTCTTCTTCTTCTTCTTCTTCTTCTTCTTCTTCTTCTTCTTCTTCTTCTTCTTCTTCTTCTTCTTTCTTCTTCTTCTCTTCTTCTTCTTCTTCTTCTTCTTCTTCTCTTCTTCTTCTTCTTCTTCTTCTTCTTCTTCTTCTTCTTCTTCTTCTTCTTCTTCTTCTTCTCTCTTCTTTCTTCTCTTCTTCTTCTTCCTTCTTCTTCTTCTTCTTCTTCTTCTTCTTCTTCTTCTTCTTTCTTCTTTCTTCTTCTTCTTCTTCTTCTTCTTCTTCTTCTTCTTCTTCTTCTTCTTCTTCTTCTTCTTCTTCTTCTTCTTCTTCTTCTTCTTCTTCTTCTTCTTCTTCTTCTTCTTCTTCTTCTTCTTCTTCTTCTTCTTCTTCTTCTTCTTCTCTTCTTCTTCTTCTTCTTCTTTCTTCTTCTTCTTCTTCTTCTTCTTCTTCTTCTTCTTCTTCTTCTTCTTCTTCTTCTTCTTCTTCTCTTCTTCTTCTTCTTCTTCTTCTTCTTCTTCTTCTTCTTCTTCTTCTTCCTTCTTCTTCTTTCTTCTTCTTCCTTCTTCTTCTTTCTTCTTCTTCTTCTTCTTCTTCTTCTTCTTCTTCTTCTTCTTCTTCTTCTTCTTCTTCTTCTTCTTCTTCTTCTTCTTCTTCTTCTTCTTCTTCTTCTTTCTTCTTCTTCTTCTTCTTCTTCTTCTTCTTCTTCTTCTTCTTCTTCTCTTCTTCTTCTTCTTCTTCTTCTTCTTCTTCTTCTTCTTCTTCTTCTTCTTCTTCTTCTTCTTCTTCTTCTTCTTCTTCTTCTTCTCTTCTTTCTTCTTCTTCTTCTTCTTCTTCTTCTTCTTCTTCTTTCTTCTTCTTCTTCTTCTTCTCTCTTCTTCTTCTTCTTCTTCTTCTTCTTCTTCTTCTTTCTTCTTCTTCTTCTTCTTCTTCTTCTTCTTTCTTCTTCTTCTTCTTCTTCTTCTTCTTCTTCTTCTTCTTCTTTCTTCTTCTTCTTCTTCTTCTTCTTCTTCTTCTTCTTCTTCTTCTTCTTCTTCTTCTTCTTCTTCTTCTTCTTCTTCTTCTTCTTCTTCTTCT
>CAJHNH020003224.1:639588-772088 GCA_905116865.2 Candidula unifasciata
TGGCTGGGTTTTACACGCAGCATTTCCTCTCTTTGATTCATGTTGTAAAATTATTGTGTATGTAGTGCGAGCACGGTTGTGTGATTTAAAAGCTAGTAAGCGTGATTCACAATCTAAAGATATTTGAGACTTAACGTATAACATTCTAATCCCTAGCTGTCAACACATTGTAACACTGTGATTCGCCATGCATGTCGTAAAAGGTGTCTAAAAAGTCTTGAGCTTACACTGGCTACATCACTCAGGACATACTCGTTAAAAAAATATCCAACCAGTCATCAACAAATTTACAAGTTGGTCGGTGTAAATAATTAAGGGTTTATTTGGACTGGATGTGGTGAGCCGAAGGACGCAGATGTCGCAGCCTGTCTGTAAACAACAACACATCATGTTAACGTTACTCTGTAAGGGTTGATGCCTAATGAAATATAAAGGTCGGAAAAAAGAAGAAGAAGAAGAAGAAGAAGAGGCGAAGAAGAAGAAGAAGAAGAAGAAGAAGAAGAAGAAGAAGAAGAAGAAGAAGAAGAAGAAGAAGAAGAAGAAGAAGAAGAAATAGAAGAAGAAGAAGAAGTAGAAGAAAAAGAAGAAGAAACAACAGGAGCACAGCGGCAGCAGCAGAAAAGGAGAGCGGAAGAGTACTAGAAAAACAAGGATAAAAAAAACAACCTCGCACAATCGATCAATCAATATGTTTTCCGGCCACCTTTTGTTACGCGCTGTTTCTAGCTAATTAAAAAGAATTACCACAGAACAAATGTCGGAGAATAATTATCACTGGCGGACTGTCGCGAGTCAGGTTTCACAGAAATGTACAACAAAATTCTACAGTTGGAGGGAAACAAGATAAAAACTTCCCGAGATAAAAACAGCCTTAGCGACAGAAATGTTGCTATAATGAGTGGGTTTTTTTTTTTTCCTGTGGGTTAAAAAGTGTCGTCTGTAATGACGTAGTGAGTAAATGTGGTTCTTCTAATAAACTAGACATGCGGAGAGAAAAAAAAAATCAGTACAACAACTTAAATGCCAAGTGTCTTGTAAATGTCTAAAACGTGTTTATTCTCAGTCAATGATTATTTGTTAGTAAATTACGATTATGTTTTTTCTACTGCTGGCAAAACTAACGCTTGTTGTTTCAAGGAATTCCAGAGAAATTTGACTAAAACGCTTAACAAAATGGGGAAGCAGTTGTTTGAAGTGTTGTTTTGTTCACGTTCTTCTGCTTCCCCATTTTGTTGAGCTTTTTAGTCAAATTTCTCTGAAATTCCTGGTATAAGCTTGACTGCAATCACTCCCATATTTTCACCATTGTTGTTTCAAGTTTTATAGTTTAGTCTTATTTTTCCCTTCTTAAATTTCTTTCCACCACCAATTGTAATAAACTAATCAGGTGCCGTCTCCACAGTTAAGGTTGGCTGCAATGGATCTCTAACACGCGTTGTCTCTTGTCCTGGTTGTACACTCTCAGAATCTCTGTATTGGACTGTATTTGTTTCCATGGAATACGACCTATTCTTCTGTATATCCACATCTACAGAGACTCAGTTCGATTTTCTAGTTGCTTGTTCATTGTCCAAGTTTCTTCACCACATAGAAGGACTGAGAATACATTACACCTGACGATTCTCATTTTTATTTTGTTGTTTATCTCTCTAGCTGTCAGTAACTTGCGCATCATATTGTAATAGATAACGATTTCCGACTCGCGTGTGATTTCGGGGCACATTCTTCTGCGCAGTTTCATAAACTATCCTAGTCTCAAGTCTGCTAGTATTTTTTCCCGTCTCCTAGACTTAACTGAATAATGCATGTAGCAATTCCGTTGACAAGTTCATTTGAACATTAATAACTTGTACCGAGATATCATCTGGACATGCAGCCTTCCCTTCCTTCAAGAGACTGGCTGCTTTCCAAATGTCCTTTTTAGATGGTATCTCACAGTTGATATCCACTTCTGAGTCTTGTGTTTATATTTTAATATCTCTATCAGTTCCTCTATCTTTATCTACATTTATTCATTCATTCAGTAGCATGTCCCTCACGGAACCTCGCTGCCATAACAACCCTCCGGAAAACCTTCCTATCATGAGCAAGATGTCCTGCGTCTGATACACCCATCTGGAGATCATCTGCCACATCCTGCACCCATCTTCTCCTTGGTCTTCCTCTTCCTCTCTTCCCAGGCATATACCCCTCCATTATTGTTCTCTCTAGACTTCCATGACGTTTTAAGTGACCAAAATATTTCAATTTTCTTTGTTTTATTGTCTTTACTAGCCAACCCTCTTCAATATTCAGCTCTTGAAGTATCGAACTATTATCTACATTACTGCCCCAAATTTTTTTTTTAAATGTGGTCCCAGTTAAATTGTAAAAAAAAAAAAAAAGTGTTAAACTATTTATAAAACAAACAGGTAATTGTTTTTAAAATTAATAAGCAGTTTCTACTAGGGCTGTACCGAATAGTTATTTTCACTATTCGGCCGAATACAAATAGTGCGACCAACTATTTGGCCGAATACGAATACGAATAGTGTATCATCATTATCAGGCACCTTGCCGATTTGCGTTGTATCATCTTCTTGTTTAGCATTCTGAGGTTTACTGCTGCAGATATCACTCGTCTCGACTTTTAATATCTGTATCAGTTCCTCTATCTTTATCTACATTACTGCCCCAAATTTTTTTTTAAACGTGGTCCCAGTTAAATTGTAAATTAAAAAAAAAAGTGTTAAACTATTTATAAAACAAACAGGTAATTTTTTTTAAAATAATAAGCAGTTTCTTCTAGGGCTGTACCGAATAGTTATTTTCACTATTCGGCCGAATACAAATAGTGCCACCAACTATTTGGCCGAATACGAATACGAATACGAATAGTGTATCATCATTATCAGGCACCTTGCCGATTTGCGTTGTATCATCTTCTTGTTTAGCATTCTGAGGTTTACTGCTGCAGATATCACTCGTCTCCATTCATCTCTCTGGCTGGCCTTCTCTTCACAATTTGTGACACTAGTTGTTTGCAGGCCTGGCTGGGCATTATCTCTCGAATTCCGTTTTTGTCTATCTCGTGGTCTACGCCCATTCATCTCTCAGGTGAATACAGTTTTACTTCTCTGTCATCTGACATTCTTTCAATATGCCCCAACCATTTTAGTCTGTTAGCTCTCATGATGCCAGTGATCAAAGGTGATTTAAACAGATTATGTGTTACGTTGTTGCTTGTCACTCTCCATTCCCAGCTGTTAGCATCTTTGATGGGTCCAAAGATTTGTCGTACGACTGTTTTCGAAAACCTGTAATAAGGCCTCATCTCTTTTATTTCTGCTTCAAGTTTCAGAGCCATAAAAAACGACTGGTCTGATCAATGTTTTATATATTTTGATCTTGGTGTTGCGAGACAGACACTTTGACTTTAGCAGATGTTGAAGGGCATAGTATACTTTATTTCTAGATTGTATTCTAGATTGTATTTCTTCTCTCAGCATGTTGGAGCAGTTGAAGTTTGCACCCAAGTACTTATACGTTTCCGTGATTTTAATATTATCGACTTGGATGTGGCCGGAGTTTATATTCTTTCCATGTCCATTTTATGTTTTGCATCCGTCAGTCAGTCTGTGGTAACTAATAACTAAGAATGAAAGAATCCTAAGTATTATAACAAGTAACTAAACTTGGAAATTGTCACTGACAGCTTAGTTAATGCAGGAAAGCTGCATTAGCTTTCAACAAAACCAATCGTTCCATGTTGTCAGCATTAAGGCCGTGTATGCAGAAGCGGGAGTAGAGTAACTACTATTCGTATTCAGCCCGACCGCAACTATTCGGCCGAATACCAAATAGTCAACAGATCCAATATTCGGCCCCGAAGCGAATACAAAGCCAATATTCGGTACAGCCCTAAATCTACTAGTAAAAATCTAGTTAAAATGGTAAAAAGTGCATTTATATATTGACTAAGAAAACATGCCACCTCTTTGTTATCACATTTAGTTTTGTTGGAAGCGTAGGGTAGGGGGTAGGGTTTCGCCATAAACTCAAGGGGGCGTTAATTAAAAAAATTACGGCTGTATAATAACTTCAGCGTTTGGTGTTTATGTAATTTAATATGCCCCCTTATTTATGTTTTTTCTTCTTCTAATCATTGTTTTTTAAAATAGCTGTGATATTTCATTTGTGTGCGTGTGTTTTTATTTTGTCTTTTTTTTTCTTTAAACACTATTATCACAACCACCATCGTAATTACCATTGTCATCATCATCATCGTCATCATCCTTCTCCTTCTCATCATCATACGCATCATCATCATATTTGTTTCTGTCTGTCCGCGTTTGTTACATCACTGTCTCTTTAGAACAGCGGTTCTCAACCTGCCGGTCGCTACCTTTTTTTTTTTTTTTGGTTCGAACGACCCTTTCACAGGGGTAGTCTTAGACCATCGGAAAACACATATTCAATGAATGAAAATAATTGTCTGGGGGGTCGTCACACCATGAGGGAAGTGTATTAGAAGCGTTGAGGCCTTAGGGAAGTTGAAAGCCACTTCTTTAGAACCTCTATATTCGACAGTTTCAGTGTTCAATGAACACAACAGATTCTTCTGTATAATTATACTACAAAGCCTCGATTTGACTTTCTAATTTATTGTTTACTGACTGATAATACTTTGCAGCCATGCAGTTGTGTCAACAACTAGCATACCACAACAAGCATTGATGTACAAACCAGTAGAAATATTATAAATATAATAAACAAACAATAAATTGATAAGCACTCATAGAAAGACGTAGAAAGATAGAAGAATACACCAGACACCATAAAATCGAAAGCTATAGTTACCGTACGCTGAATCGAATCTGTCACCTCAAATGGCGTATGGGCCTCGCTATGGAAACAAGTGCACTAAGAACAAGATCAACTACTCACCCCTAAAAATTGTGTCTTCATTGACCATGTCTGTCCTACAGCTTGAAATCCACAACTAAGGAATACAGACAGAATTAATCTTAAACCATTGAAATCGCACCATAGATTACATAATTTATTTGTATCCAAGCGTAGGTTGAATAATAAACATAGCATCAATTTACAAACACAGCAGACCGTAATCATGTTCTTAGTACACTTGTCTCCACGCTTGGTTTTTCTCTGGAAATTAAAGGGGCACTATGGAATCCCACACACAATTATTAAGTTAGTAATGGCGGCCCCCCCCCCCCCCCCCCCCCCCAATAAAGTCGGAATTCTTTACGAAGGAAAGCTAACAAATACTTTTGAATAAAAACAGGTGTGCATCAGGGATGTCTTTTGTCGCCTGTCCTATTTTTTACTTGCATTAAACTTGATTATGAAGACAGCAGCTGCTAACACCAGGCATGGAATTCACTGGACCCGCTCAAAACAGCTTGATAATCTGGACTTCGCTGATATTTCTCTTCTGTCCCACTCACGGAATCCGATGCAAGATAAATTAAATATACGTAAATGGGAGATCACGGCAGCTTGGTCTGAAAATCCATAAGGGAAAGAAAGAGAAAGGTAGTGAGAATAAATCAGGCTAATGGTAATCCGGTTTCTATAAACGTTATCCAATCCCAAAACGTGGAGTCGAACATCAGTTTGTTCAGTAGTTGCTAAAGATGGGGGAAGTCTTACAGATATCAGAACACAAATACAGAAGGCAAGAGGAGCTTTCAAAACACTGGGAAATACGTGAAGGTCAACATAAATTAAAACAAACAGTAAAGTTACAATTTGTAATTATAATGTCAAATCTGTACTGTTGTGTGGAAACATGGAAAACAACTGAGGCAATTACTAATAAATTACCAACATTTATTAACTGGTGACTGCGCAGAATAAAGGGAATTATATGGTATGATAGAATCACTAAGTGTGAGCTTTAACGGTGAACTAAACAAGTTCCAGTGGACCAAGAGGTGAAGAAAATACGCTGGATTTGGACAGGACACCCGTTGAGAAAAATATGACTAGAATGTTTTTACACTGCAACCCACAAGGACAGAAATAAAGGCAGAGTAAAAAAGCAGAGAGTGAAGTTAAAAAGATGGGGCGGGCAATAGTAAAGGCAAAAGAAGAAGAAGAAACATTAATCACTGCTGTATATTGGGGGTTACTTTTAAAGACATTGTGATGCATAATTGGAAAGCCTTGTTTAAAAAATTGAGAATTTTGGCGCCTTATCTTCAAATGGCGCCCAGGCGTCTGCCCCACCTGCCACACGCCATAACGGACTGTGAGAAAACGTTTATTTTGCTATTCAGTTTTCTTTGAAGTCCAAAACAACTGTTACTTCAATGGTCTTTTACTTATTCTTTTGTCGTCTCACTAATACCAGGTTGAGATCCAGTGTCGTGGTTTTCTGTATGTGTCTTTCGCTTCCCGGGTGGCTTAGGGAATGGATTTGTTTATCTTTCTGCAAGTTTCGGCTTTATCATTTATCCACATCTTTCTTGGTCTTCCTCTTGCTTTCCTCCCAGATGTTCTGCTGTGAAAAGTCTCACATGCAGTTTAACCTGGCTTCGTTCAGACATGATGGCCGAACCATTTCATTCTGTCAGTACGACCCAGACAGGGTCTTATTTCGACTTTCTCTCATGCTGGTATTCGTAACTCTGACTTGTCAAGTGTTGTTAGTGACCTTGCGGAGACAGCGCACGTCACATGTAGTTATTTTCTGTTTTAGTGACCTGTTCATTGTCCATGTCTGGCACTGATAACATAAAGTAGGTATCAAGATGATTTAATCATTTGCTGTCTTCCTTGAACGGAGACATTTGGGGGTTTCTGCAGTGGGGCTAACTGGTAGATGACAGCATTTGCCTTCTCTTCTATACTCTGGCTTCTACCTCTCAACCAAGCACCCCAAACTTCGTAAATTTGCTTCCTATAAATTTGAATTCTTGTACATGTTTGATTGTACTTCCGTTAACATGAAAGTTTATGATTTTACTGTCTATCATCATTACCTCTGTTTTCGCGGTATTTATTTTCATATCATACTTTGAGTAGGTTTGACATAAGGAGTCAATTTGGTGTTGTAAATTCTGTTCTTGGTGGTGTATTACATTGATCGTCTGCAAAAAGAAGAAGAAGTTCATTGATTTTTTTTCAGTGTATGTATTTGCCTCCTGTGTCTTTCTATCAATGTAAGTTATGAATAGCAAGGGTGAGAGGACACATCCCTGTCTGACACCTGATGAGATGGGAAACCAGTCTATCATTCCTTCTGTTGTTCTTACTATGCACTGACTATCTTCGTAGAGAGCCATGATGTTACCCAACAGTTGATCATACCATAATTTTCTAGAATCTTCCAGTTTGCAACTACTAACTCGATCAATTCCCTTCCCTTGATCTATAAACATAAGGCGTTGACTTTTATTTTATTGAATAGACTGCTCACATATCTGCCTCAAAGAAAATGTTGCATCTGTACAGCTCTTTCCCTTTCTGAAACCCAACTGTCTCTTACTAACCTAGGGCTCTAGTAAAGTTGGGCTTAAAGGCAATTATTATAAGGTCTTATGGGGTTGAACTAAGACACTGCTAGATAGAAGTAGTCTAATCATACAGCTTTAGAATAACCAGTCTCCACCATGAAAAGTAGCAACAACATACAGTGGTACCTCGGTACACGATCGCTGTGATATAGGTTCAAATTGGCATACGTCCTGTTTAGACGCGGAAACGTTTGTTTGGTATTCGACCTCTGTTTGGAATACGAACTTGTTTGAGTCAAAATTAGTCGCAGTAGCGTGTGCTATCTTTTCTTTCACCTCTCGCGAGTTGGAGTCACGGATAGAGATGTCAATTATTTTGTAGAGAAGTATGAACCCAACAACGACCAAACAATGAATCTTCTTCTTCTTCTTCGATCCTTCTGTCAGAAAACTTATATCAGGAGGCCTGTAGCCTTTATGAAAGCTATCGTGCAATCCATATCCTCTTGTGTACCATACAGTTTTGTCTTCATTGTGGTTGGAACAGGCCAGAATGCGTCTCTGTTGTCAGCATACAGTTGACAGTGTTGGAGCACATGCTCAGCATTTTCGGGTGCCACGCTGCAGGGACACGTCTCCGTATTTCCTACACCGAAAAATTTGAACATATGTTGACGAAATCTGTTGTGCCCTGTCCTTAGTCTGAATATAATAGACTGTCCCTCTCTAGAGAGGCGATGAAGTGAGTCTTGGGGAGAAAATCTGGTGTGGGTATCCAGCCACCTTTCTTGGATACTAGATTGTATTAGTGTTTTCATCTCTTGGTGGGTTAAGTCGCTATTTGGTTGTACCATGTCACTGCCGCTTCTGGCCAATCTGTCCGCTATTTCATTGCCTTCCAAGTCACAGTGACTTGGAATCCACTGCAGTACAGATTGTTCTACTGAAGAGCCTAAGTAAATCAGCTGTTGCGTCAAGTCTACAAACTGAGTGTCTTTTGGGTTAACAATTGCTTGTAGAACTGACATAGCATCAGTCAGAAAGACCACTCTGCTATATTTGCTGTGCTGTTGTCCATTCAGGAAAGAACATGCCGCTAGAAGTGCTTCTGCCTCTGCTCTGTAATTGGAGGAATATGAACCTGTTGGTACAGCATGGTTGATTTTTAAACCATTTGGGCATTCTATGTATATTCCTCCTCCTCCGTCTCTTACTGCTCTCTTGGCTGAACCATCTGTATACACTCGAATCCAACTCTGGTGTGGGTAAAGTCTATTGATCTCTCCTTCTGTAGTTGATTTCATATCAGTGCTGCTCATTGATGATTTGGAGGAGACCCCTGTTACAGTGGTTCTGACTGTTGGTAGGCTATCCCTAAGCCAAGCGGGGCAGTCGTTGTAAGGTTTAAGTGGAACATTTGGTATTATGGGAGGGAGTTTAAGGACAGCGAGCTTGGCATTTGCGTTCTTAATAAAGCAAGTTCTCTTTAGTCTAGCCTTCTGGGGTTTCTGTAGTCGGCTGTACATGGGTTGTTCTTGAAAGTGGTGGTATTTTTAGAGCTGGGTGAGGATCTTTGTGTCTCTCCTATCTTCCAGATTATGGAGGCCAGTAATTGTTTCCATATCTGATATGGGCGTGGAGCGCATTGCCCCTGTCATAATACGGAGAGCATGGTTTTGGATCTTTGAGACTTTCTGAAAATTTGATTTAGCTGCTGTGCCCCAAGCAGCTATTCCATATTCTAGTGTTGGCCTCACATAGCCTGTATAGGTCCTTTTAAGGACATTGAGGTTTGCCCCCCAGTCTGTTCCAGCTAACTTCCTCATCAGTTGTGTTCTCTTGAGTCCCTTGCTCTGTGTCTTTTCTATCTGTTTTCTCCATGTGAGTCTTGAGTCAAAGGTTACTCCTAAAATATGACGGTGAGTCATCATGTATCAGTGCCTGGCTGCCATATCTAAGTGAAACTTTCTGGGGTTTGGTAGAGAGACTGAAAATGGTGTGTGTGGTTTTGGCCCCATTTACAGGCATGTACCAGCTATTGGACCACCTCTCTAGAGTTCCGAGGGATTCTTGAAGCCTTGTCTGTGCTTTTTCAGTGTCCTCCTCTGAACTCAGTAGCGCCAGATCATCGGCATACATAACGGCTTGAACTCCATTACAGAGGGTTGATTTTATGTCGTTAATGTAAACTAGGAAAAGAATTGGGGACAGAACTCCGCTTTGTGGAACTCCATGTGTCATTGAGACTGATCTGCTCCTTGAACCCTGTATCTTGACTCTTGCAGATCGATTTTCAAGATATTTTACGATCCACCCAAGCATGTGATGGGATATTCCACTTTCAAGTAGCTTTTGTTTCAGCCCATTTTTCCACACTTTGTCGAAGGCCTTTTCCATATCCACCCAAACTGCAATAGTGTGCTGTTTTTCCTGGAATGCATCTTCAATGTGTTGAGCAATAAATGTAATTTGGTCTTCTGTTGATCTACAGCGTCGAAAACCTGCCTGTTCCTCCATTAGTTTGACGTTTTTCTCTAGGAACCAGGTCAGTCGGTTGTTCAATAATCTTTCAAATAGTTTGCATAGACAGCTAGTGAGGCTGATGGGTCTGTAGCTGTCTGCGTTGTTCTTCGGCTTTCCTTGTTTCAGGATTACGAAGATTTCAGACTTCCTCCAGGCTGGAGGAACTATACTAAAAATCCAGCTGGCATTAAAGGTGTTTAATAATTTCTTTTTGGCACTTAGACCCATGTGTAGTAACATATCATTCGTGATTTTATCGGGGCCAGGGGCTTGGTTTGATTTCAGCTGGTTGAGTCCTGTGTTAAGTTCACTCATTGAGAATTTATCTGTCATGATGCTCTCTGCTGGTTTACTCTTGCTGGCCTCCTCGAGTTCTTTTATTCTTTGTACTACCTCATCTTCTCTGGACTTTTCTATATTAATATCACTAACAGATTTAAACTGATTCAAAAGGATATTTGCAGCATCGTTTCCAGATCTGATCTCATTGCCCTCATTTATTACTATTGGATTGGCTTGTTGGGCTTCTCCATTTAGACACTTGACTAATTTCCAGAGTTTGGACCCATCTTTTTCAAAACTTAGGCTCTTGGTTTTGTCTTGCCAGCTCTTCCTAGTTGCTTGAAGTGTTTCTTTTTTTAGCTTAGCTTCTGCTGCTTTGTAAGCAATGTTGTTTTCTACCGTTGGGTTGCTTTCTACTCTATCTCTTGCTTCTGAGAGAGTTTGGTGGAGGTCTTGAATTTGTTGGGACCAAAATGGGATGTAATCTTTCCTTGAACCCCGAGGTATGGATTCTTTGGCTGCTTTTAATATAGCTTCTGTAAACTCTTTTACTGATTTAGTAACCTGACTTGATTTGCCGTTTACATTTATCGAGTATACATCAGCAAGGTTAGCAAAACTGTTCCAATCAGCTTTCTTGTAATTCCAACGAGGGGGCGGCATCGAATGAAGGCCTCTCATATTTAGAACAGAAATCAGGATCGGTCGGTGGTCACTACCTGCTAGCTGGCTGAGCACCATTTTATGTATGTTGCTTGCCAAGTCTAACGTGGTAAATGTTAAGTCTGGGCGGCTGGTTGAAAGCCATCTCCTGGAGAAAAAAGATGGGGAGTCATCTGGTTTGTTGATTAGCTGGAGTCTGGCATATGTCTGCCAGTCCTCCACTTCTTCTCCTCTCTCGTTGAGCTGTGAATATCCCCTGCTTGGAGAGCAGCTGTTAAAATCTAGAACGATACAGTTGTCATCTGGGATTCTCATGTTGTATAATGAGAGTTCTTTGCTTGGCGGGCAGTAACAATTGTATAGCACAATTTCCTTGCCTGCAATGTTAAGCCTGACACCCATGATCTCAGACTCCTGTTTTGTGTCCACTGTGAGACTAGCTGTTGGGATGCTGTTTTTTACAAGGATGAGGACTCTTCCCTTGGGACCATTTTCTCTGTCCTGTCTGAAGCAAAACAATGAATAAAAGCAATATCTGGAACAACTAGCCAATGCCACATTTCAGAAACATTCTTAGGAGCTGAAATTTTATTGAAATGGGACTCTCCTTCCACAAACTAACACTATATCCTTCTTCCTTTTCTATAAAATCCAGGGGGGAGGGGGGGGGGGGCCGCGGTCTCGAAGCATGGTGTTCGCCTCGAGTGCTAGTGGTTCCGGGTTCAATCCCCGGTACAGTCTGGCATTTTTTTCACGTGGACTTAGACTTCTACTATTAATTCCCCCTGGTCTCAGGGTAGTGAGATCGGACGCCCGTGTGCATTGTTGTAAAAAATTCTTTGGCATTTGGAAATCTATAAGAGCAGCTTAACGGCGCTGCCCGGGCGAAATTTCGAGTTTAAAGTACTTAAGGATCCTCGGCGGTGCTACAGAGCCTGTGCACTGTGCTGAGTTTCTTCGGACTTTGACTTGAGTTAGAAGAAGAACGGAGCACTTATGAGTTACTACCCGTGTGCCATGATGTTAATCCGTTGTTTAAACCTCAAACCTCGAACCTCACTAAAATCCTAGTAAACAATTGGCTCTTTTCAAGAATGTAAAGTGGGGTCAAATTTTCATTTATTGCATCTGATTGCTTTTTGTATTTATGTATCTGAGTGTTAGGCAATATGCACATTATTTAATGCAACCCTATCAACGTACAATATACACAATTACAATCAGATTTTTTAAAAATGGGAACGGATTAAACGGTCTCTCTTAATTTCTTATGGCAAAAAATTGTTTGATATACGTATTAATTGATATACGTATTATTTGATTTACGTACTGTTTGATAAACTTACTAGTTGATTTACATACACGGATCTGGAACGGATTAAATACGTATATCGAGGTATTTCTTCTTTCGTTTGCATGAAATAAATTATCTATATCTGAAATGTTGTCTCTAGTATGAACTTTACTGTCTGTTGTTTGGACTACACTGATGTTTCTCTTGGCCAAAAGTTTTGCCTTGATATGTTGTATTTGGGACAGTCTTGGAGGACTTGATCTGTTGTCTCAGGTGCCAATCCACATGTACACATGGCTGATTCGCCAATCTTAAATTTTCTGTACATGTTGCTGCGAAGTCGATTGCGCCCTGTTCTAAGGCGTATAATAATGACTTGCTCTGCTACTTCTTCTTCTTTTGTCAAAATCTGCTTCTGCCGCTAGGTGTCGAAGTTCATCAGACGATCGGTAGCCGAGCCAGGGCGTGCTCAGTCGCTTGATATGCCGTGATGTTATGCAGTCTTAAAGTGTCAGTGATTCCTTCAATCCACATTCTTCTCGGTATTCCTCTGCCTCTTGGTGTTTTGATTTCAGATTGTAGGCTCCTGCTGCCGGCATCGTTGGTTTCATTTTCATCAGATGGCCAAACCATTCATTCTTTGTTTCTCAGTAAATCTGACGATGGGTGTTGTTCCAACAGTTCTTAGGATCACGTCGTTTCTCACTCGATCTCTTCTGGTTTTATTCACAGCTATTCTCAAACATCTCCTCTCACAGGTGGTTAGTTTCCCCTCGAGTACTTTTGTCAATATCCAAGTCTGACATTGGTAACCTAAAGTCGGTATAAATATTGTATTTATAATTTGTCTTTTTTGTCTTTATTGGAAAAGTAAGGGATTTTAAAATTGGAGTTGGTATGTGACATTGTTGGCTTGTTAGATTGTCGCTTCTATCTCTCTGTCTTTTTTACCATTGTGTGCAAAGATGCTTCCCAAGTTTTTAAATTCTTGCACTTGTTTCAGACTTTGATCTTTATGTCGATGGCTTGTTGCTCTCTACTTATTCTCACGACTTCTGTTTTTACAGTATTGATCTTCATGTGATGTTCAAGGCAACTGTCGTGTAGTTGGTTTATGTGGTCCTGCCGCTGTTTCCTTTCACTGTGGAATATGCACTGATCGTAGGCAAAGAGCAGCTCGTTAAAGTTCTCCTGTTTATGGACATCTGGTGGTGTTATGTCTATTTTATTTAGATTGTCCATGAATATTATAAAAAGTAGAGGTGAAAGAACACACCCTTGCCTAACTCCTGATATTACTGGGAACCAGTCTGTGAGGCCAGCTCTTGTTTTACTTATGTGTATTGTGTTTGTAAACGCCAAGAAAAGTTTATGAGGTATTCGTGTCGAAAGAATAAAAATAATCCAGTTTTTAACATAAAAAAATTACCAAGTTTCTTTCGGTTCAGGTTTTATAAGGTTTATGACAGAAAATGATAGACGTGGTAGGGAATACAACACGAATCGGCATAGACGTGTTATATTTACAACATGCATTTCACATCCCTTTCTTTCTTTCTTTCTTTATGCCACCCATCTCCCTATAAACTAACTCTTCTAGTTTCTTCATTACTCTCTCACTCTTTATACGTTGCACATGCCGATAAATTAACACTACTCCCAGCAGACCATACGCCTCTTGTGTATTCCCACTTAAGAGGACGGTAGGTACGTAAATATGTACGTTTTGGCCACACAAAGAAAAAAGACAAGAGGCTGCCTCTAGTCTTAGCTGCAAGAACATCACAGGCGGCCCCCTCACCGACAGCCCCGCCTACTTTTTTAGCGGAAAGCTCAGCCTTTGAAGGAATGCCGTTCGCCCGAGTGTCAATTAACGCTCGTCACGTGACCAGCTTGTAGCAGGGCGGCTGTACTATAGTATTCTTGTGATATTCGGAGAGCCGGGAAGATGTGTTTTTCAAACCTGCTTTTCTGAAAGATTTGGACCATAATGCGCGGTAAGTCTGATACTGTAATTATTTGTACTGTATTTGAATTGTATGTTTGCGATAAATAACATTTTTGGTCACGAATGTGTACTTTGGTTCGCTGTGCAAGAGGAGGCAAACGCAAAATTCAAAATGGCTGCTCGCTAACGGGCTTGCGTTAAGGCCGAGGGGAGTTATCGATCGTGCTTTTCTGGTCTAGGCTGGGGGACTGTGCGTACCACCACACACAGTGGTAACATTTGAGGCTGTCGTTAGCAAGAGCCTAGCTTTAGCCTACTGGGGCTGTTCGGTGGTTTGTTCTGAGCGGATGTTTCGTCAGAACTGATTCTTTCCTATATATGTGGGTGGCTATTTGGAAATAATATCAAGAATAGAAAATAAAATATAAATCTTGACTTCTTCTTTTTCTTCTTCTTCTTCTTCTTCTTCTTCTTCTTCTTCTTCTTCTTCTTCTTCTTCTTCTTCTTCTTCTTCTTCTTCTTCTGTAAGTGCATTGCAACTGACATGATCGATGGTACTTCCTAGCACTAATTAGACCCGATGTGCTTGTTTGTTTTATTCTTCAACGTTTTGTAGAGACAGTAGTAGTAGTAGTAGTAGTAGTAGTAGTAGTAGTAGTAGTAGTAGTAGTAGTAGTAGTAGTAGTAGTAATAGTAACAATAGAAATAGTGATGGTGATGGTAGTAGTAATATTATTAGTAGACGTATTAGTAGTGGTGGGGGTAGTAGTAGTAGTAGTAGTAGTAGTAGTAGTAGTAGTAGTAGTAGTAGTAGTAGTAGTAGTAGTAGTAGCAGCAGCAGCAGCAACAGTAGAAGCAGCAGCAGTTTATGTTCACTTTGAGTCAGAAACGTTAGTTTTTAGATTTTTCTCATTGATAATTGATAAGACATTAAAACTTTTCCATTTTCTATACTAGAATGGAAAGGGTAATATACACTATACCACATTGTGTCAAAGGTTAACATGCAACTCGACTGGCGGACAGGTACAAAGTATCCTAAATAGGCTTTCCTAACTAGAATAAATAATGTATAGACAGTAAGTAGTTACACGAGGCGCGCAAATCTTATCGAAGGGTTCCTGTATCCGAATAATAGGCCTTTTCTTTTCAACGGATTGTTTTGTTTGTTCGTTTGATAACGACGTCGGGCTGCACTATTGTTAATTCTGAGGTTAAGTGGTGTAGGCAAGGCAAATTTGGGGCATTTTAAGGTGAATATCTCTCGGGGCAGTTATTTCTCTAGCTATATCTTTCCTTTGTCGCCAGTCTGTCTGTCTGTCTGTCTGTCTGTCTGTCTGTCTGTCTGTCTGTCTGTCTGTCTGTCTGTCTGTCTGTCTGTCTGTCTGTCTCTCTCTCTCTCTATCTCTATCTATCTATCTATCTATCTATCTATCTATCTATCTATCTATCTATCTATCTATCTATCTATCTATCTATCTATCTATCTATCTATCTATCTATCTATCTATCTGTCTGTCTGTCTGTCTGTCTGTCTGTCTGTCTGTCTGTCTGTCTGTCTGTCTGTCTGTCTGTCTGTCTGTCTGTCTGTCTGTCTGTCTGTCTGTCTGTCTGTCTGTCTGTCTGTCTGTCTGTCTGTCTGTCTGTCTGTCTGTCTGTCTGTCTGTCTGTCTGTCTGTCTGTCTGTCTGTCTGTCTGTCTATCTATCTATCTATCTATCTTTCTGTCTATCTTTTTGTCTATCTTTCTGTCTATCTTTCTGTCTGTCTGTCTGTCTGTCTGTCTGTCTGTCTGTCTGTCCGCCTGTCTGTCCGCCTGTCTGTCTGTCTGCCCGCCTGTCTGTCCGCCTGTCTGCCCGCCTGTCTGTCTGTCTGTCTAGCGTTGCTATGTCTTCGCGTCTATCGATCTGTTTTTGTACTTGTCTGTCTTTGCTTGTATATCTATCTCAGTTTGACTGTTGGCTTTCTACCTCAAAGTATCTGTCACTTTATTCAAGTATCTGCCCACCAACCTACTTTTCATATGCACACTATCTCATTCAACCTATGTACTGCATTGCACTTGATCTGGTTTATAAACAAGCTCTTAACTGCTCAGTTTATTTTCACAGCTTATGCTGGTGTTCAGGCCACACCATGTAGGTAGAAAAGAACCAAAGCAGTTGCTGTATACCATAACCTTAAGTCTAACCTAGAGTTGGATTGGCAACACTGTATGGGAGAATGGTAGGTTGTTGCCGTGTCAAGATAATTCGCGCGTCTTGGCCTAATTCGCGAAAATCAATCCCCGGTGTGACACTGTGACCTTCCATGTCTTATCGGGGAGTCCCCGCCCTTTAGGTGACGTCACCACTTGTCGCTTCCTAACCTTCAACCCCAGCCCATCACTGAGAAGACGTCTGTGAAGGGAGGACTGGCAAGCGGGCGGGGGGTATCTGGTTAATGATTTTCGTCAGCTTCCCAACGTGCCGCCCTTTACGATCAGAAATATCGCCCAATCGATACACCGTAGGTTGTTTTCATTTATTTTTGGCGCGAACCGAGAAGGATGTGTATGAGAGAGAGAGAGAGAGAGAGAGAGAGAGAGAGAGAGAGAGAGAGAGAGAGAGAGAGAGAGTCTCATAGTGTAAAAAGGTAAGAATATTGTAACTATAAATTTCTAGTATGTTGGTAAATGTAAGTTTATATAAACGTAACAGTACTAACAAATCTAGAACAGGCGGTACCGGAACTTGGGGATAACACTTTGAAGTAACGACTGTCTGAATGAGGAGTTCACCGGGACAGTAGGAGGAGGGAAGTGAGACAGATATGAGAAAACGTGTATTTTTTTGCTCGATCATTCCTTCCATTGTGCTGTGCCGCGGTATACTTATGTCATTAGAAAACAGTTATTTGCAAAAGAGGTGATAGTAGGAAAATTTACTGGCTCCTATTTTGTTTTAACACCGGTATGCGTTTTTATTATCTCAGGTGCACGGTGCAGATAAAGGTAGAAATTTGACTGTGTCTTTGTGTGTGTGTGAGTTTAATTATTAGCATACGTGTTCCATTCCCAAAATTTTCATTGCAAGGAAAGGGGGGGGGGGGGGGGGGGGGGGGGGGGTGTCTTCTCTTCTTCTACTACTTCGCGTTCAGCCCCTGTAAACTCCGGCGGAAAGCTCACCACTGCTTACCTAAAAGCATGTCGTAAGAGTCGACTAATTGGGCGCTTCCTTCGAAGTCGGAGTGCATCTGCCTAAGAGGCAAGGAACCAACAGTCTGCATACAAATTAATTAGATCTGTCAAACGGATGTACACTCAGGTTCTAGAACAGGACTAAAGGGCAGAAGTGGATGAACAACCAGAACTTTCCGCCTGAGTTTACAGCCGGTTAATGCGAATAATAATAATAATAATAATGATAAGAAGAAGAATAAGAGGAGGAGGAGGAAGAAGAAGACAGGATTGATGACCATTAACCTACGTCTTGTATTTCCCCCCCCCCCCCCCCACCTTTTTATGACCTGCGTGCTGTGTCTTTTGTTTGAAGTGTTTCACGTTTGATTGCCTCAGGTTTATCTTATCTGTCGGTGGCTTTGATTTGTCTCTTTGGCTCCACTTGGTCTGGTTTCCCCTTCTGCCCTTGACTCTGGGTTTCCGTAAGTGGGTTTTTTGTTTTGTTTGGTTTGTATTTTTCAGCATCGACCCAACTCGGTCTTCTTTTGTGTTGTATTGGCCGCACCACGTATTTAAATTTGTTTGCTGTGATCATTGTTGTAGTGGTTTCTGGCATGGATTGCTTTTTGTTGTTAGATGGTCATCGCTAGTATATTCTTCTTCTTCCCATAGACCGACGGAAACTTATAGTTGTTTGGCCACTTCAGGACTTTACTCTTGTTCAACTGATTCCGCTACTCGAGTTGCGCATGCACATCTGTTTTTATAAATTTAGCTTATTTGTGTGCAGACTGTTGGTAATTGCCTCTCAGTCACGTGCACTCCAATTTCCAAGAAGGCGCCAAGTTTGTACCGTTTTTACCATTTTTATTACTCACTGAAATATAATGGACTATACATTCACAGGTATTTGTTGGCACTTATAGAAATAAACAGAATGTAAGAGTAGAGGATAGGCACAACAGACCAGCGTTGTTCAAAATTTTTACACCTGCAGGCCGGAAAAATAGGATACATATTTCGCGGTACGGCTGTTATCGAAGACACACAAATACAAATGAAGATGATTTAAAAAGAAAATGCAAATCCAGTTTTACAAACTTACAATTTCTAGCCACTGCATTCTAGCCAGTCTGGTTAGAAAATCTGCTAGACATGGCTAAGTCACAGCGTCATGGGGCGGACATTTTTATCGGGCCAGCATTGTCTATTGTCTATTTATGTAAAAGAAAAAAATGTCTACTACGTTTAACCTACTGTGAGCAGTATCGGCTATAGTTGTGGTCTAGTTTCTTTGTGCCAATTTTGTTGGCTAAGAAATGTTGATTGCACTAAAACTAGTGGCTTGGAGCGGCACTCTAACATCTAGTGAGGACTGTTGGAGAGGGGGCCGGCATGCACTAAACACAACCACACATACACACAGACACAAATATAGCAGGAAACTTGCGCGGAGTGCCTGCAGCTCGCGGACTGTAGGTTGACACACATTACGCAAGACAATATACAATTTGAAAACTGTGGGATCATCTAGATTCAAACCACGGCCAACTCCAGCAGTCAGGTCGCACTGGTCTACGGAAATCCCCGTTTTGTTAGGCCGGTCTGTGCTCACCATTATTTTCGAGTAAATTTATACACATCAATTAAACTACAGTTTAAATAACTTGCAGCATATTTTATTGAATGAATTATCATTATGAATAAGTGAGCCATTAGAAAATAGAATAATAACGTATTCAATAAAATATGTTGCAAGTTAATTAAACTGTAGTTTAATTTGTGTATAAATGTACTTGATAACAATGGTGAACAGAGACCCGCCTAACGAAACGGGCATTTCTGCAGACCTATTCGACCGTACTGTTAGAAGTGGCCATGATTCAAACATACCGTCTCCAACTGATGCCAACTCCCTGCTGGGCCAGTAATTCCTCTGAATACGTTACAGTAGCGGATAACGTGATACGCATAAACCCGCTGCCTTTACTTCTCGGGACATTTTCTGGTACCCATTTTAAGCTGCATCGACATGAACACCAAGAAAAATAATTATTTTGCAAGTGTAAAGTGTAAGTAAAAGACCTGATTTCAGATTGTTATCTAAATTGCCAAACAGGATTGAACCCGTACACCTGGGTTCGCGATGCAGTTTTCTTTTGACGACGCATTCTTGCATCAGAATTATATTTAACCTGGAGTTGCTGGTCTCTGGGCGTGTCCTGATCACTGGGGATAGGGCACACCGAATTCCGTGAGCGCGATCGATATTCTCTGGCTGAGATAGCTGGATCCCAGCTCACGGAGTTGTGTTTGTTCATCGGGTTTCGGTCCGCTCTATTTGTTTATACAGCTAGGCTATTAACGCTGTTTGTTTATGGTTGGTACCGTCGGCAAATTAGGGAGATGCGGTAGCTAGACGCCCTTCTATGAGCCCAAATGTCCTGAGTTCGAACCCTCACTGTAGTGGTTAAAAAATATGTTAGTTGTTAGCTTGACCCAGCGTAGGCCCTTACCCGCACAGGACTGCACGTTACACTTGGTTTATGTAGCTGTTACAGGTGTCCTATGATTTCTTTCGAGGTGGAATATCGTATCTGGATTCTGCCAGGATATGTAGGTGTGTGAGGTAACGAGCAGGATGATAGATTAGCTGCTGTCGCTCCCTTGGGCGGTGAGTTACAAATGATAAAGCGGATGTGATGAAGTCTCTCTGATATCAAACGGTCAGTGTATTAGAGCAGACATAATCGATATATTGAAAGACTTATTCAACTGATGTGTGGGGGGGGGGTGGGGGGGGGGGTGGGAGGGGTTGGGGGGGGGGGGGGGGGGGGGGGGGGTCTGAAAGATAATTTTAACACTAAAGGGAAAACATAAAAAACATAAACATACTTTTAATCAAGTTGGGTTCTTTATTAATATCCCACATCAGATGACGTCACAGAACAGCCAAACATTTTAGATTTTAGAGGGTGGTAAGACAACTCCAAAACATCTAGAACTGGCCCTAACCACAACCCACCTACGTTCCACGAGAGAGTGCAGCCTAGACCCCACGACTGCATGCAGCCTATTTACCACCCCCTGAAATATTAGACTGTCCCGTGACTGTGGATTTCCCCAGTTTGGGGTAGGATATTAATAAAGCACCGCAAGTTGCAACTGTGACTATTAGCGTGTCAACTCTCCGTTGGCTACTGAAAAAAGGGGACAGGACACGTGTGGGGGGACTGTCCGGAGTGCAGTAATGTCAATTGTGGATTTATTTATGATTCTTTGAGATCTGCAGGATAGGTCTGCCGTCTAGATTATGAGCTGTTTTAAATCTCAGGGTGGTATGGTAAACCAGTCAGTAGTCAGTAACCTGGAGGGGACAAACTGATCGATCGTTCGACCCAACCTAACATGAGCACCAGAAATGACATGGGAGGTATAGGCGACTAGTTTGATGTTGACCACATCACTCTTGTAGTGAATGAGTCAAGTTGAAACTCTCTACGACTGCATGCTGATCAGTTGATAACATACATTGACTGAAAGAGCCACTGTTCGGATGAGAATACCCCGTGTAGAAATCCCAGGAAACCCGTTCAACCGTAAAATATATTGGGGCACTTGGCGGTAACAAAGTAAACTTATTTTGAAATACTCTTGGAGTGCCCATTCTTCTAGCAAGTTCTTTACAGAATGTCGCTGCCACCCCAGCACGCCCGAGCGAAACTGGCAGTCAACGATGACTACATAGAAAGACAGTTACTACATAGACAGTTACTACATAGACAGTTATTACATAGACCGTTACTACATAGACAGTTACTACATAGACAGTTATTACATAGACAGACAGTTACTACATAGATAGTTATTACATAGACCGTTACTACATAGATAGTTATTACATAGACCGTTACTACATAGACAGACAGTTACTACATAGACCGTTACTACATAGACAGACAGTTACTACATAGACAGACAGTTACTACATAGACAGACAGTTACTACATAGACAGACAGTTACTACATAGACAGACATTTACTACATAGACAGACAGTTACTACATAGACAGACAGTTACTACATAGACAGTTACTACATAGACCGTTACTACATAGACAGTTATTACATAGACCGTTACTACATAGACAGTTACTACATAGACCGTTACTACATAGACAGTTATTACATAGACCGTTACTACATAGACAGTTACTACATAGACAGTTACTACACAGACAGTTACTACATAGACAGTTACTACATAGACAGTTATTACATAGACCGTTACTACATAGACAGTTACTACATAGACAGTTACTACATAGACAGTTACTACATAGACAGTTACTACATAGACCGTTACTACATAGACAGTTACTACATAGACAGTTACTACATAGACAGTTATTACATAGACCGTTACTACATAGACCGTTACTACATAGACAGTTACTACATAGACAGTTATTACATAGACCGTTACTACATAGACAGTTACTACATAGACCGTTACTACATAGACAGTGACTACATAGACCGTTACTACATAGACAGTTACTACATAGACAGTAACTACAAAGACAGACAGTTACTACATAGACCGTTACTACATAGACAGACAGTTACTACATAGACAGACATTTACTACATAGACAGACAGTTACTACATAGACAGACAGTAACTACATAGACCGTTACTACATAGACAGTGACTACATAGACCGTTACTACATAGACAGTTACTACATAGACAGTTACTACATAGACAGTAACTACAAAGACAGACAGTTACTACATAGACCGTTACTACATAGACAGACAGGTACTACATAGACCGTTACTACATAGACAGTTACTACATAGACAGACAGTTACTACATAGACCTTTACTACATAGAGAGTTACTACATAGACAGACAGTTACTACATAGACAGTTACTACATAGACAGTTACTACATAGACAGTTACTACATAGACAGACAGTTACTACATAGACAGACAGTTACTACATAGACCGTTACTACATAGACAGTTACTACATAGACCGTTACTACATAGACAGTTACTACATAGGCAGTTACTACATAGACAGTTACTACATAGACAGTAACTACAAAGACAGACAGTTACTACATAGACCGTTACTACATAGACAGACAGTTACTACATAGACCGTTACTACATAGACCGCTACTACATAGACAGACAGTTACTACATAGACAGACAGTTACTACATAGACAGACAGTTACTACATAGACAGACAGTTACTACATAGACAGACAGTTACTACATAGACAGTTACTACATAGACAGTTACTACATAGACAGACAGTTACTACATAGACCGTTACTACATAGACAGACAGTTACACCGTTACTACAAGACCAGTTACTACATACATAGACAGTTTACTAAATAGACAGTTACTACATAGACCGTTTACTACAAAGATAGTTTACAGTACATAGAGTTACTACATAGACCGCTTACTACATACTACATAGACAGACAGTTACTACATACGACAGGGACAGTTACTACATAGGACAGACAGTTACTACATAGACAGACAGTTACTACATAGACAGACAGTTACTACATAGACAGACAGTTACTACATAGACAGACAGTTACTACACAGACAGACAGTTATACATACCTAGATAGACAGTTACTACATAGACAGGACAGTTACTACATAGACCGTTACTACATAGACAGACAGTTACTACATAGACCGTTACTACATAGACCGTTACTACTTAGACAGTTACTACATAGACCGTTACTACATAGACAGTTACTACATAGACATTTACTACATAGATCATTACTACATAGACAGTTACTACATAGACATTTACTACATAGACAGTTACTACATAGACAGACAGGTACTACAAATACAGACAGTTACTACATAGACAGTTACTACATAGACAGATAGTTACTACATAGACCGTTACTACACAGACAGTTACTACATAGACAGACAGTTACTACATAGAGAGTTACTACACAGACAGTTACTACATAGACTGTTACTACACAGACAGACACGGGGAAGTGGAAGGGGACGGGGGTTTGGGGGGGGGAAAGGGGGGGGGGGGGGATTTGGATCACCCTTTATAAAAATGGGCACCAACAACACCGTTATAAGACACCAACAGATGACCCCACCAAAGTAGCCGAGGCCAAGCACCGGCAGACAACGAAACATCACCCCCCTATTATATAGTGGCAATCGGCGGCCTCCACTATTGCTGAAAATCGCTTAGCCTAATCTGCCGCCGGACTCGCAGTTGAACTTTCGGGGCCATTTTCTGACCAGTGCTGGCGCAAGGCCCTGTAGCGATAGCCGGCACTATTTTTCTTGTTCTAATCAACGGGAGTTACTGTCACAGGATCGTCCCCGCCATCTGATGCATCTTACCTCAGACGATAAACTCGATCCAGGACAAGATGTTGGATGTTTTTCGTCGATTTTTTGCCAGTTCTTTTATGTTTTTTTTAAACATCTCCCTACCTGTTCACAAAAGAGGAATATAAAAGCCAACCCAGTCTTGCAACAATGATAGCGTCGAGCGAATGACTCCTAACGAAACAAGGAAGTTGAACAACCAAACAACGTGACAGTCGATTTTTGGCGCCGTAAAGCGAGCCCCGTAGTGGACACACCTCGCTAAGACGTTAGGGTCGGGAATTAGATGAAAGGGTAGTAAGATCGGACGCCCATGTGTATTGTTGCAAAAAACTTCTTGGCAGCTGGAAAATGAAAAGAGAAGCCTAACGGAGCTGCCCGGGCAAAAATTGGAGTTACAAATGTACCCAAAGTATTTCAGGATCTACGTCGGTGGTACAGAGTTCGTGCACTGTACTGAGTTACTTCGGACTCAGGCTTATGTTAGAAGTAGAAGGGAGCACTTAAGTGTTACAGCCATTGTGCCGTGATATTGATCCGTTGTTTAAACCCAAACCTAATTAGATAACAACTTTTAAACCAGCGGTTCTGAACCTGTGGGTCGCGAACCCCTTTTTTGATGTTGAACAACCCTTTCACAGGGGTCACCAAAGACCTTCGCAAAACACATATTCATTGAAGTTATGAAGTAGCAATAAAATTTTTTGTATGTTTATGGGTTGCCACAACAGGAGGGAACTGT
Organism: Candidula unifasciata; assembly: GCA_905116865.2. Lineage (NCBI taxonomy): Eukaryota > Metazoa > Mollusca > Gastropoda > Stylommatophora > Geomitridae > Candidula > Candidula unifasciata. The sequence continues at coordinate 664,091 of CAJHNH020003224.1, forward strand.
ATGAAAGAGTCGCCGCCTTAGAAAGGTTAAGAACCACTGCTTTAAACTGATAGGATAAATTAGACGTAAACAGTTCCCTGTGCAGGTGACGGGGGTCCTATTTTGAGGGGGGGGGGGAGGAGGAATAGATCCACGCCCCTGTAACAAACATGTCGTAGGAGGCGACTAATTGGGGCTGTTTCCTTTGAAGTTGGAATGCGTCTACCTGACAGATGAGGAACCAACAGTCTACATGCAAACAAGTCAGATCTGTAAAATGGATGTGCACGCCAGACTGAACTTCTAGAAAAAGACCAAAGTCCAAAAGTGGATAAAGCACCAGAACTTTCCGACGCGGTTCCGTGAACGCTAAGATGATTTAAAAAAAAAAAAAAGAAAGAAAGAAAGAAAAAGAAGACAACACAGTCGGTGAGTGTTTCTCAGACATGTTATGAGAAGTAATGAGTCGAGAGCTTGGTCACTACTGACAAGACTAATGGAAAAAGAACAAGTGGGAAGCAAAGAGATAAAAACTTGTCTGGCTTATCTATATATAGATAGGGCAAGACAAGAACACTGACCTCCTCCCCGATTTTGGTAATTGTATGAGACGAAAAACACGAAGGACAGCCTACACTTGAGGTGGATTGGCGATATATACCAATTGGATTACACTTCAAATTTTTTTTTTTTTTACGTATCCAGAAACCATGAGTTGTAAACCCTTTGGCTCGGTACTATGGATATCGCAACCCTTCGGCATTGATTCCATTATAGGTACCGTTAATCTGGGAGAAATGTGGCTTTTCTGCCTACCCCCGGGAGTGAACCCGGACCACAAGGATTTCGTCACCCGGCCGCCGCGAAAGTCAGGTTTCTTCAAATAAACTGGCAATATATACCAGCGTATACAAGTCTATACCATCACTTCAGTGAGTGGTATATTACATTTAGCACACTGACCACCTTTACTTCTTGATACTCATTTATCTATCCCGTGTGGGTTCCGGGGCCCTATTATAGGGAGAACAAGAATAGACCCACTGCCTACCTAAAAGCATTTTGTAAGAGTCGACTAATTGGGAGCTTCCTTCGAAATCGGAGTGCATCTGCAGGGGACCAACAGTCTGCACATAAATGTTCCAGAACTGTCAAACGGATGCACACGCAAAACCCAGGTTTTGGGACAGGTCTGCAGTCCAGAAGTGGACGAACAGCCAAAACTGTCCACTAGAGTTTACAGCTGGTCAACATAAAGAAGAAGAAGATGCTCATTTTAGGCAAGGTCAATCTCGGGTTATTTAAAACAAATCTGCTTGCAGCAAAATCACAGATGTCAATATACTTTTCATACGTTGATATTAAAGCTATTGAAAAGAGTTTATTTGATACCCCTCATAAATTAGTGTCGTGTTTTATGTTTTGACGCATCACTCACTGGTGCCGTCTTCGCTTGTCTAACGAAGGTAATTGAGATCTTTCCAGTGTCAGCCGTGTTACTAAAGCAAAGGGAGGGGTGGGGAGGATGATAAAGGGGATGTTTACATGTGCAGAACTCATCAGGTGACAGCCGGATGTCGTGCCAAAATCTGAGTGGTTAGGGTAGTGGTTTTCAGCCTTCCTAATGCCGCGCTCCTAAATATAGTTCCTTACGTTTTGGCGACCCTTTAATACAGTTCCTCATGTTATGGCGACCCCCAGCGATACAGTTATTTTCGTCGCTTCTTTATAACTTCAATGAATATTTGTTTTGCGATGCTCTTTGGCGACCCTCGTGAAAGGCTCGTTCGCCCCTAAAAATGGGTTGCGACTCATGGGTTGAGAACCGCTGGGTAAGAGCATGCTTAAGTGTTTCCGCAGACTGTCATGCTTTGCTTTGGCGGTCACGGGTAAAGGGTATTGTCTGGATCTTTTCTCTGAGTCATGCCAGTGTGGTGGGAAATGAACACGCAGACAGATTGGCTGGCGATGCATAACTTGATTCACAATGAGACATATATTGTTACGGTCGTGTGCCCACTGGTCTAGGGAAGTGTGGATCAAGTACCGTACACCCGATGCGCCAATGACGCTAAATGACCCGATGCGCCAATGACGCAAAAGGACCCGATGCGCCAATGACGCTAAAGGACCCGATGCGCCAATGACGCTAAAGGACCTGATGCGCCAATGACGCTAAAGGACCCGATGCGCCAATGACGCTAAAGGACTTGATGCGCCAATGACGCTAAAGGACCCGATGCGCCAATGACGCTAAAGGAAACGATGCGCCAATGACGCTAAAGGACCCGATGCGCCAATGACGCTAAAGGACCCGATGCGCCAATGACGCTAAAGGACCCGATGCGCCAATGACGCTAAAGGACCTGATGCGCCAATGACGCTAAAGGACCCGATGCGCCAATGACGCTAAAGGACCCGATGCGCCAATGACGCTAAAGGACCCGATGCGCCAATGACGCTAAAGGACCTGATGCGCCAATGACGCTAAAGGACCCGATGCGCCAATGACGCTAAAGGACCTGATGCGCCAATGACGATAAAGGACCCGATGCGCCAATGACGCTAAAGGACCCGATGCGCCAATGACGCTAAAGGACCCGATGCGCCAATGACGCTAAAGGACCCGATGCGCCAATGACGCTAAAGGACCCGATGCGCCAATGACGCTAAAGGACCCGATGCGCCAATGACGCTAAAGGACCCGATGCGCCAATGACGCTAAAGGACCCGATGCGCCAATGACGCTAAAGGAAACGATGCGCCAATGACGCTAAAGGACCCGATGCGCCAGTGACGCTAAAGGACCCGATGCGCCAATGACTCTAAAGGACCCGATGCGCTAATGACGCTAAAGGGTCATCATCATCATCATCATCATCATCATCTTCTTCTTCTTCTTCTGCTGCTGCTGCTGCTGCTGCTGTTTTTGCTGCTGCTGCTGCTTGTTCACCGGCTGTAAACTCTTGCGGGAAGTTTTGGTTCTTTATCCACCTCCGGACTTTAGTCTTGGTCCAGAGCCGGAGTGTTGCATGCACATTCATTTTACACACCTGAATAATTTGTGTGCAGACTGTTGGTCCCCCCGACTTAAAAAAAGTCCCAATTAGTCGATTTTTACGACATGCGTGTTGGTAAAGCAGTGGGTCGGTTCTTGTTTACCCCTTGCCTGGCCGGCTCACTACACTCAGAGGAAAGGCAAGGCGAACATATAACCAGATTGTGACCAGGCTGCTGAAGATGAGGACAGAGCATGCATGGAAATGCCCTGCGTGCTGTGATGTCAGTTCTTGACTTAACTAAACTCCACTCCCCTCAAAACAAGAATGGACCCACTGCCTCTCCAACAAGGACGTCGAAGGAATCGACTAACTGTGGGTCGTCTTTTGAAGTCTGAGCACACTTGTCAGAGGGGTAAAGAACCAAGAATTTGCCTACAAATAAGGCAGATGTATGAAACGGATGTGCACGCAACATTCAGGTGGTGGAACAAGTCTAAAGTCCAGAGGTGGACAAACACGTAGAACTTTCCCTGAGTTTACAGCCGGTGAACGCGAAGAAGAACAAGCTGCAGCAGTTTCTTGTTTTGATCACATCACCCCAGTTCTGACAAGTTCGCGGCAATCTGAGGAAGTGATGATGAAGGTGTTGAAATATCGACCCGACTGTGGCACAGCTGGCGCAGCTGTATCGCTCATAAATGAACTCGTGGATGAGCATGAAATATTATGTGATTGTTGAGTGAGCCGACCTGCCTAGCTCTAGAGAAGTGGTGCTGGCTATAAACCTTGGCCTAATGAGTTGGCTGTAGCAGATCTTAGTCAAATATGACTGATACTGTATAGAAGTAGTATTATTTATGGTTCTTCTCTTTTAACACCGTGTGCGGGTGTGTAGATTAGAGCTGTAGCCTCCAGCCTGGGCGGGAGATAGGCGCCCCAATAGAGGGGTGCGAAAAGGGTATTTTAAGGGACGTTAAGAAATTTTGAAAGTGTACTTGGGAAAATTCGATATAGTTACTGTTTGTTACACTTTAATTATAAGTAAAATTATTTAAACAACTAATTATTAAACAAAATAAGGGAATTTTTGTTTTCTTGAGAAGTTTGTATATACCGTGAAAAAAAATCTAGTTATGTGATAATACTTGTTTAGTCGATCCTTTTCTATCTTGGGGTGTAGAGGTTTGCCAGAGACAAGAGTTTTCTTTCTGACTTTGTTCCATTCCAATAGAGGTCTTGCAGTATACACACAGGGCGGGGTAGGAGTCTTGCAGTATACACAAAGGGTAGAGTAGGAGTCTTGCAGTATACACAAAGGGTGGGGTAGGAGTCTTGCATTATACACAAAGGGTGGGGTTATAAGTCTTGCAGTATACACAAAGGGTGGTGTAGGAGTCTTGCATTATACACAAAGGGTAGAGTAGGAGTCTTGCAGTATACACAAAGGGTAGAGTAGGAGTCTTGCAGTATACACAAAGAGCGGTGTAGGAGTCTTGCATTATACACAAAGGGCGGTGTGGGAGTCTTGCATTATACACAAAGGGTGGTGTGGGAGTCTTGCATTATACACAAAGGGTGGTGTAGGAGTCTTGCAGTATACACATAGGGCGGTGTAGGAGTCTTGCAGTATACACAAAGGGTGGGGTAGGAGTCTTGCATTATACACAAAGGGTGGGGTTATGAGTCTTGCAGTATACACAAAGGGTGGTGTAGGAGTCTTGCATTATACACAAAGGGCGGTGTAGGAGTCTTGCATTATACACAAAGGGCGGTGTAGGAGTCTTGCAGTATACACATAGGGCGGTGTAGGAGTCTTGCAGTATACACAAAGGGTGGTGTAGGAGTCTTGCAGTATACACAAAGGGCGGTGTAGGAGTCTTGCAGTATACATAAAGGGTGGGGTAGGAGTCTTGCAGTATACACAAAGGGTGGGGTAGAAGTCTTGCAGTATACACAAAGGGTGGGGGTAGGAGTCTTGCAGTATACACAAAGGGTGGGGTAGGAGTCTTGCAGTATACACAAAGGGTGGGGTAGGAGTCTTGCAGTATACACACAGGGTGGGATAGGAGTCTTGCAGTATACACACAGGGTGGGGGTAGGAGTCTTGCAGTATACACACAGGGTGGGGTAGGAGTCTTGCAGTATACACACAGGGTGGGGTAGGAGCCTTGCAGTATACACACAGGGTGGGGTAGGAGTCTTGCAGTATACACACAGGGTGGGGTAGGAGTCATGCAGTATACACACAGGTTGGGGTAGGAGTCTTGCAGTATACACAAAGGGTGGGGTAGGAGTCTTGCATTATACGCTAAGGGTGGGGTAGGAGTCTTGCAGTATACACACAGGTTGGGGTAGGAGTCTTGCAGTATACACACATGGTGGGGTAGGAGTCTTGCAGTATTCACAAAGGGTGGGGTAGGGGTCTTGCAGTATACACAAAGGGTGGGGTAGGGGTCTTGCAGTATACACAAAGGGTGGGGTAGGGGTCTTGCAGTATACACAAAGGGTGGGGTAGGGGTCTTGCAGTATACCGAAAGGGGTACCTCTCTGTATCATACACATTTACGGTCTTTTGTTTTTGTCGATCGTTGCTGTGTTTGTTATTCACAACCTGTGCTTGCATAATATAAATTTCTGTAACCTGTGGTGCCATTTCAATGGTTTAAAATGAGCCCCGTCCTTTTTCCTTAATTGTGGATTTCAAGCTGTACGATAGACCTGGCCAGTGAAGACACTTTTTTGGGGGGTGTCTAGGTGGTCATGTTTTTAATGCACTTGTTTCCTTAGCAGGGCGCATACACCATTTGGAGGGGACAGGTTCGATTCCCGACACGGTAACTACAGCATTTGATTGTTATGCTGTCTAATGCATCCTATCTTTCTACTTCATTCTGTAAGTGCCAATCAATACCTTGTCTGTTTATTATGTCTCTGTATCATGGCAAGGCACGGCCCCGACTGTCGTAGACTGCAGCCTGTGAACACCGACCCAATGGCTGTTTCTCCTCATGGCTGTTACCAGTTGATGATGATGATAATCCTTACCCGCACAGGCCTGCACGTCGCACCGGGCTGGTGTAGATGCTATCGGTGCCCTAGTTTATACTACATTGAACCCACCCCTATGGGACTACCGGTTGCTGCGAACTTTTGTTCGGTGCCTCAACATGACTCTCCTTTACGATATGACGATTGAACGGCGTTTCGGGGATTTATAGCTGTTTGATTCTCATTCCTGAGATGTTAATCCTACAGAATGCTAATCTGGAGTGGGGGAAAATGGCTGCATATGTGGCTTACGGTTTGCGAACCAGTTTATATTTCTAGAATACCAGGGTCGATCCAAGCTGCGGGCGATTTGATTGCAGACCGCCTAGCATTAGTTTTGATATTGGTATCGAGAGCTGACCGTTTGTGACAATGACAAAATTGCCTAGTCAAATCACAAATGGTCAGAAATGATAGTTGTGCAGCATCTTGTAGACCAGTGGTTCTTAACCTTCCTGATGTCGCGACCCTTTCTTACAGTTCGTCGTGTTATGGCGACCCTTTAATACAGTTCCTCGGGTTGTGGTGACCCCCAAACATACAATTATTTTCGTTCCTACATCATAACCTAAACTAATATGTCTCCCCCATGGTATTTGGCGACCCCTGTGAAAGGGTCGTTTGACCCAAAAAAGGGTCGCCACCCACAGTTTGAGAACCGCTGCTGTAGACTGTAAAGAAGTGGCTCTCAACCTGTCTGATATCGCGACCCTTTAATACAGTTCCTCGTGATGTAGCGACCCTTTAATACAGTTCCTCGTGATGTAGCGACCCTTTAATACAGTTCCTCGTGATGTAGCGACCCTTTAATACAGTTCCTCGTGATGTAGCGACCCTTTAATACAGCTCCTCGTGATGTAGCGACCCTTTAATACAGTTCCTCGTGATGTAGCGACCCTTTAATACAGCTCCTCGTGTTGTAGCGACCCTTTAATACAGTTCCTCGTGATGTAGCGACCCTTTAATACAGTTCCTCGTGATGTAGCGACCCTTTAATACAGTTCCTCGTGATGTAGCGACCCTTTAATACAGCTCCTCGTGATGTAGCGACCCTTTAATACAGCTCCTCGTGATGTAGCGACCCTTTAATACAGCTCCTCGTGATGTAGCGACCCTTTAATACAGTTCCTCGTGATGTAGCGACCCTTTAATACACTTCCTCGTGTTGTGGCGACCCTTTAATACAGTTCCTCGTGATTTAGCGACCATTTAATACAGTTTCTTGTGATGTGGCGACCCTTTAATACAGTTCCTCGTGTTGTGGCGACCCTTTAATACAGTTCCTCGTGATGTAGCGACCCCCAACCATATAATTATTTTCTTTGCTATTTCATAACTTAGTGAATATATGTTTTCCGATATCTTTGGCGACCCCTGTGAAAGGGTCGTTAGACCCACAAAAGGGTCGCGACCTACAGGTTGAGATCACCTACTGTAAAAGATAGGAAAGTAACTTTAGAAATATTTTATAACTAATTTGGAGGCTGAACGGTTTATCAGCGATTTGCCCCGTTGGCTTGCCACCCAGACTGATATTGTATATTATCAGGGTATTCAAGTTTTCAGAGCAGTGGGGATGAAAATAAATGATCGGAAGGACATCTCTTGAATACTAACTAGTGTGTTTAAAAAAAACGTATTGTCGAGAACACTGCTGATGAGTTATGTATAAAAACGTATGGCTAAAGATTATGTTGAAGACTAGTGCATAGAAACAGATAAGCGGTATTATAAAAACGAATTTTATGGTTAAAAACTGTTGAGTAATAGTGTATAAACCTAATAGTGTGGCTAAAAACTGTTGAATAATGGTGTATAAACCTAATAGTATGGCTAGAAACTGTTGAATAATATTGTATAAACCTAATAGTATGGCTAAAAACTGTTGAATAATATTGTATAAACCTAATAGTATGGCTAAAAATTGTTGGATAATAGTGTATAAACCTAATAGTATGGCTAAAAACTGTTGAATAATATTGTATAAACCTAATAGTATGGCTAAAAACTGTTGAATAATATTGTATAAACCTAATAGTATGGCTAGAAACTGTTGAATAATAGTGAATAAAACCTAATAGTGTGGCTAGAAACTGTTGAATAATAGTGTATAAACCTAATAGCATGGCTAGATACTGTTGAATAATGTTGTATAAACCTAATAGTATGGCTAGAAACTGTTGAATAATAGTGTATAAACCTAATAGTATGGCTAAACACTGTTGAACAATGATGTATAAACCTAATAGTATGGCTAAATACTGTTGAAGCGGCGTCCATGGCTAAGGCGTTGCAAGTCTGACTCGTAATCCAACGTACCGCGATCGAAACCTTCGTGGGCTGCGCGGATTTTTATCGTGGTATGGGACGTCGCAGGTCGACCCAGCCTTAAATGGGTACCAGGATGGGCTGCCCTGGGAAAGTACAGACGGCTGGCGTAATGCTGACCACATTACCCACCGAGTGCCGATTGGTCTATAAAAATATGGGTGCTCTTCCCATATGCCCGATGCGCCTAAGGGCGTGTAAAGGGATCTTTACTTTTTACTTTTTAAATACTGTTGAATTAGTATGTATAAACCTAATAGTGTGGCTGAAAACTATGATCAGTAACGGTGCATCAAAACGAATGCTACGGCAAAAAACTGTGTCGAATAGTGATGTGTAAACATATACGGTACAGCAGAGAAAAAAAAACTATACGGAATAATATTTATAAAAGCATGTGGTGTGGCTAAAAACTGTGGTGAGTAGTAGCTTGTAAAAACAAATTATGACCAAGAGCTATTTAGAATTGTATATAAACAAATTATGACCAAGGGCTATTTAGAATTGTAGTATATAAAGAAATTAGAACTAAGGGCTATATAGAATTGTAGTATATAAAGAGATTATGACTAATGGCTATATAGAATTGTAATATATAAACAAATTATGACCAAGGGCTACATAGAATTGTAGTATATAAACAAATTATGACCAAGGGAAATATAGAATTGTAGTATATAAACAAATTATGACCAAGGACTAAATATAATTGTAGTATATAAACAAATTTTTACCAAGGACTGTGTAGAATTGTAGTCTATAAACAAAATTATGACTAAGAACTATGTTGAAAAATAAAAATTGATTAAAAAAAAACAGTTTGTATTTTAGACTGACCCATGTGATGTCGACCACATCATTGGTCAAGTGCCAGTAGAAACAGATGGGTCTGACACCCTGTGTCTCTGCGCCAATCACTTGATAGCACCTTTTACTACTTCAGTTAGGACTCATATGTGTTACGCGGGGTGTACTCCACAGGGGATCAACTTCAGCCTTACGCTGTCCTCAATACAACAATGGTTGCGATCAGTTCGCTTCTGTAAGCGTTAGCGGGTAGCGGTTATCCTGGAGAAGGTATCCCGTGACGTTTTTTTTTCTCATCGCTTGACTGTTGGGAATAGAAGTGTGCAGATAGCACTGAAGTACTAGTAACATAACAGTTTCTGCATGAAGGGCGGGAGCAGGCGCAGAGCTTTCTTTTCACTGTGTACCAGGGGTAAACCGAGTGACGTATATGTAATCAATAATAAAAAGGTGACCAAACCACTTCATTTGTTGTTCTTTGATGACCTGTAAGACAGGCTTTATTCCTAGCATTCGTCTGATTTCATGATTTCGGGTATAGAGCGAGTTGAAGACCTCGGAAAATATGGAGTGACGGCATTAAGAACAGTCTTACAGAAATGAACATCAGTCTTAATAGTGCTCTTGACAGAGCTTACCAACGAACATTACATCTCCCCCCGACACTTCGATGAGGTACAAGGTGAAAGAGAAGAAGTAAAATGGTGGTTCAAATATACTAAAATAATTTTTGATTTGTAATGCAGTGGCCGTTTTGGAATAATGAGTCAAATCTGGAAATCCAACAGTTTTACTGCAGAGGAACGACAAGAGCATCATTTTGCCAGTTCTTCTTTATGGAGCAGAATGCTGGAGAATGACCAAAAAGGATGCACACAAGCTATCCACCTTCCACCACACATGTCTACGTAGAATTATCAAAATTTTAGGGCCAGATACAATCTCAAATTAAACTACTTCAAGTCACAAACTAAGCAACTCTAGACAGTATGATAACCAAGAGAAGATGGAAATGGCTTGGCCAAGTTATGAGAATAAATCCTGATATACCCGCCAAAACAGCTCTCACATGGATACCAGAGGGAAAGAGAAAACAGGGGCGCCCAAAAACAGCATGGAGACGAACGATGCAAAGTGACCTGCGTGCGGCATCTCTGACATGGAAAACTGCACTGTAGATTGCACAGGACAGGAAAGCATGGAAAGTCCTTTCTGAAGGCTCATGTGTCACTAGGCATAAAGAGAATTGATGATGATTAATTAAATGTAGTGGTCCTATTTTCATTCGAAGTTTCAACATTATTGCAGTCGCGTCACCACATACTTGCTTCGTTCCTGTGCCAGTGAAAAAAACTTGAAATCTCCCCCAGTGTCCCATTTAACAAATTGGTGACCAAACAGTTAGTCGCGGCACAATCCAGAAATAAATTGACGTAGGGTAAGCTGCATATAGTAGCGAAAGATATAACGGCTTAGTGTGAGTTGGTTGAGGACCTATGCTCCATTGGGGGATAGAACGCAGAAGAAGAAGGCCTTGTCAATTAGAATCCCCACTTTGGCCCCTCCCTCTGCTCATTTTATTGTGTTCCCAGTTACGACCCAGACAAGAACATAATTTTGTTTCACAACATTATCTTTCCTTGGCGGGACATAAACCACCCCAGGAACATGTCGCCATAATTTGCCAAACTGGAGACACTTCCAGCCAGACTCTTCCCTCGCGACAAACGTGTCATGGGAAGTCATTACTTTCGTCTCTTCTCCCCGGCAATGTCGAATTAATGATGGTCGTTAGCCTTTCTAAAGAGGGCTAGTAATTTGGTTTCTCCTATGGCAGGTCCGCCTACAAGGAATCAATATTCCCCCCAGCCCCTTCCCTCCGCCCAGCCCACCCGAGGATTCATCTTTCCTTCATTGAGATAACTGGGTCATAACAGGATTGAGAATTTTACAGCGCCCTGATTTGTGTGTGTCTGGATGTTGGAAGATTGCATGGCCTGGTGTAGTATGTGGGTCTTGCAAATTTGTGTAACTTTCTTTCTGTCTGTCTGTCTGTCTTTCTTTCTTTCTTTCTTTCTTTCTTTCTTTCTTTCTTTCTTTCTTTCTTTCTTTCTTTCTTTCTTTCTTTCTTTCTTTCTTTCTTTCTTTCTTTCTTTCTTTCTTTCTTTCTTTCTTTCTTTCTTTCTTTCTTTTTCTTTCTTTCTTTCTTTCTTTCTTTCTTTCTTTCTTTCTTTCTTTCTTCTTCTTTCTTTCTTTTTCTTTCTTTCTTTCTTTTTCTTTCTTTTCTTTTCTTTCTTTCTTTCTTTCTTTCTTTCTTTCTTTCTTTCTTTCTTTCTTTCTTTATTTCTTTCTTTCTTTCTTTCTTTCTTTGATTTGTTTGTTATTTTCCGCGGATTTTTTTAGCTGCTAATTATAATTTTCTTATCTATATCTCATTTGCATGAACGCAAGGGCGCGCGCACACGCAATCCGATATGTAGGCTATATGTTTATATATATATAGCACAAAAGTCGGATATGCATGCGAGCTAAGCTCACCATTGAGTATCAGCTTGCGGTCACTCCTACATACCCTGCACTGGCGGGCCAGCCTGTGTACCCTGACATATTGTACGACGTCGGTGTTGTCTGAAGCGTGTTACATTCATTCTTAGTCTCCTAGCGCCCTCAGTTGGCAGGCCTGATAAGCCTTCTGCGTCATAGAGTGTTAATGTCCTTCCAACTAGCCTCGCACGCGCATGCACGTGCGGCGAGAGACAGACAGCTCGCGCTCTGTACTCGCGTCTTGTTTGTTTTTTATGAAAGGGAAGGGAAAAAAGTTAACTCAGAAGAATGGTTCAGGGTGGTCACGTGTTGGTAGCGACAGGAGACGGAGCATTGGGGGAGATATCTGGAGGGCTGACCATCATGCAAAACTTTGGTTTCAATGGCCGGCTCATCTTGGAGCAAATAAACACCATAGTGGTGTCTGCTCTAGAAAGTGCATCGCTATTTTTGCACCGGTAAATATTTCGTGTTTGCTGGTCACAGAAACGTTCTTGTTTGTTTTGTTCTTGATGTATTTGTTTCGTAGCGTCGGAGGTAGTGTGGGCTACCTCTTAAGTTGTAGCTACACTTAGCTTGCTGGGTTGTGAACTCTTTAAGACAGACCACTGCAATCTAGCCTGCTCCATTATTTTATCTGTGCTCAAGGGCATTAAAAAAGCAACACGAAACACCATCAGTATACGAACAACATCAAACACCTATCGTCAAACATAGTTCCCTTTTTGCGAGCAGCGTAAAGAATCCATCACTGTACTACCAGCATAAAACAGCATTTCTTTACCAGCAGCTTGACAAATTCATCTCTGTTATACAGTGGAACTTAAGGATTCTCGAATCATCTTATTAGTTTCAAAATGGCCTGTTTATCTTCTTTTTCTTCTTCTTCGTCTTCACCAGCTGTACACTCTGGCGGAAAGTTCTGGTTGCTCGTCCACTACTGAACTGCAGTCCTCTTCCAGAACCTGAGTGTTGCGTGTGCATCAGTTTTACAGATCTCATTCTTTGAATACAGACTGTTGGTTCCTTGCCTCTCCGGCAGATGCACTCCGACTTCAAAGGAAGCTCCCCAATTAGTCGACTCTCACGACATGCTTTTTGGGGAGGCAGTGGGTCTATTCTTGTTTTCCCTACAATGGGGCTCCAGAACCCACACGGGGGGGGGGGGGGGGGGGGGGGGGCTGTTTATGTTTTGTATCTCGTTTCGTTAGTAGGGGGACAATCGTGGCCCTGTTTTTAAAAATCGGAAGTAGAAAGGTGGGTTACTTCCGACCATCATGCTTTAGTCCATCATCATCATGAGCCTTGTTGACTGGGCTAAGTCATCTTTGGGAAATATTAGCGTGACTTAATCCATTTAAAAGTTATGTTATTGAGATGCTGTCGGGTAGCACTGATAGTTCTTATCTCTCCAGCTGGCATCCTCGATTTCGCCTCGTATTCTTTGGGGTGGGGTGGAGAGGGCGGGGGTACAGCGCGCCTAACCACGAATCGTGAAAAAAAAAAAAACGTATTCAGTTACACTGGTATCACGAGTTTCACTATACCATCAGTATTATACACTAAATCTAAACGAGCAGCTTAAGAAATCATTCTCTATACAATCAGCATAAAACACCATCTTTTTACGATAAGCCTCAACAATGCTTCTTTGTACTACTCTCACAACTGTCTGTGTGTACCACATTTTATTGCGGGTTAGACAAGGGGTCGTGAGCCTAAGGATATCGGGCGGTATGGCTAGTGCTGTTGCCATGAACTGTGCAGGTCAGACTGTTTAATTCCCCCCCCCCCCACAGAAAAACTCCATCACCTTACCGGGGGTCGAACCCAGGTCTCCAGCATGGGAGCACGACGTTGTAAACGCTCGGCCAGCCCCTCCACCTTTGTATACTAATAGTACAAAACACCTTCTCTATACGAGCGGCCTGAAAAAAATCCTTCTCTATACTGTCAGCATAAAACACCATCTGTATATGAGCAGCTTGGAAAAAAAACCATTCACCTTTACTAAAGATTTGGAAACACGCGTCTCTGTAATATACCATCAGCATTAAACACCGTCTCTGTTGAGCAGTATGAACTGTCACAGCTGTATCAAGAACGTAAAACACATTCTCTTTACTATACCATCAGCAGTAAACACCGTCTCTGTTGAGCAGTATGAAACGTCACAGCTGTACCAAGAACATAAAACACCTCTACACGAGCAGAGTAATCGAAACACATTACCCCACAGCAATAGCATCAAAAGCCTCAGCTCGAACCCGGCAACAGATCGATAATGTATCGACTGCATTAACAAGGTAGCGCATTAAACACTCATTTCTGGTGTGAACACTCCGGTGAATAACGCAGGTGCTTAAGCATATTGATTGTAAAGGCTTAAACCCATATTGGCAGTACCCTTCTGTGACAAGTCCCTCCGCTGTGGGGTTCGTCTTCAAAAATCGCGACGACTTAGATTTTTGCCGTTGTTTTGGAGGAAATGTAAAATCCACAAGTCGATACCGCATCGTTTTATCCTCTAAAAACCGTTGTCATGCTAAGAGCTTTACCAAAGGAAACGGAAACTCACATAGAGCAGTGCTTTCAGAACTGTTGGTCGCGATACTTAGTGTGTCGGCTGCAGTGAGAAGGTTTGTTCCGCGAACGTAAAGCACTAAACAGAATAATAGACAGAGGTATGGCTGTGCAGATCTCTAGTTTACGAGTAGACCGAATAACTGTCTCATGAAACCAAATTAGCCAGATCCGTAAAACGTATGTGCACGCAAAACTCAATTTCTAGAACAGGATTAAAGTCCAGAAGGGAACGAACCACCAGAAATTTCCGCAGGAGTTTACTGCTGGTTAACGCTAATAAGTAGAAAATCTCTTTCGCAAGGTGGGTTCAGGCGAAAGAACGTTCGAGTCTTACTATTATCAGATATTCTCGATGCATGTTATTTCCACAGCCAGCGTCTTGAGAAATCCATTGATATTGACGTAAACTCGGTGTCACTTTCAGTACAATTGGTACTTAAACGTCAGTGTACCCAAAAAAAAAAAAAAATGAAGCTGTGATGTCGTTCTTGCTTTTTGTTGTCTGAAAGGCAGGGAATCACCAGTCTGCATACAAATAATCTAGATCTGTAAAACGGATGTGCACGCAAAACTTAAGTTCTGGAACACTACTGAAGTCCATGAGTGGATGAAAAATCAGAACTTTCCGCCAGTTTACAGCTGGTGAACGCGAAGAAGAAGAAGAAAAAGAAGAAGAAGAAGAAGAAGAAGAAGAAGAAGAAGAAGAAGAAGAAAAAGAAAAAGAAGGAAAATTACCCACCGACAGTCATGAAATACTAAAAACAAAGCAAACCACAACTGTTCAAAGTTCTGTGTTCACCACACACAATGCAGGTTCTGTATAGAAATGTAACCAAGCAGTCGAAGGAGTCTAAACAATTAACGTATACATACACGACTCTGGTACACAATAGGGGCGTTTAAGGAGAGTTATCTATACCTAGAGCAGCGTTTCTCAAACTTGTTTCCTCTCGGCACCCTTGTCGAGTAACAATTTTTTTCTTGGCACACCTCCCCTTAATTAAAGTGGTTTAAATACTTAAGAAAAGAAGAGAAAACATTGCACATTTAATGTTCAGTTGTCTTTAACTCTTTGAGTCCCAAGGAACGCATCATGCGTTCATAGGTTACTGCCTAGAAGCCCAATGAACGCATGATGAGCCGATTTTACGTCTCTCTTGACTACCCATTGGGTCTGTGATGCCTAACCCTCTGGGACTCAAAGAGTTAATGCGATGAATGAAACTGCTTGGATTAATTTTTCATTATTTTCTTTATGTTTAGCGGAAGTTTAGTTAATTGTACCCTCAGATCACTCGAAGGTTGCTCATGTATCGGTTTAAAAAAAATGTAAAAGTACGTTGAGTATGCACTGCAGCCTTGCAAATAAAATTGTTTTCTGAATACACCTACTTCAGGACCTCTTCTTGGCTTCCTGTATGGTATTTCTGTTTTAAATTGCTGTTTTCGCTTATCTCAAGCAGATTAAACAATTTTTTATCTGTGATAATTTCCACGTTGCCCCTGGCATACGCTCGCGGCTCTCCCGGGTGCCGTCGCACCCAGTTTGTGAACCACTGGTCTAGGGGATTGTTATGGAATCTGTCCGCACACCTGCCACTCACTATGCAGAGCTACTACCCAAATGAATTGATTAGACACGCGCTGTGGAAGCTCCAGCAGGACAGCAGAGAAAAGACGCGCATAGATACAACCCAACGATTCTGTAAGAGAAATAAACAGAATTCCGGTGAATCAAGAGTTTAAGAAGAGATGATGGCGTTGGATAAGACACATGTTGAGAACGGATAACCGGAATGCCTTACACTATAACTTTTTGGGGGTGGGGTGGGGGGGGGGGGTGGGTGGGATTAAAGGAGAAACAACGCATCCATCCATTGTCTTTACCAGAAATCAGAACACTTATCAAGGGAAAATATAAGGGATTGTGGAGAGAACAAACTAACAGTCCACAAGACCCCATCAGCAAACTCAACAGAAAGCAACATACTACAATTTTCCGTCTACGAACAGGACACTGCAGGCTCAACTACCACATGCAAAAAATAAAGATTGTACAGTCCCCACAGTGTGCCTGTCACACAGGACCAGAAACACCTGAGCACATTCTGCAGACCTGCCCACTCTACCCGCAACTTCGAAAAGACACCTGTCCTCAAGAGCAAAGTGTGCAGAGCAAGATATGGGAAACCATGAAGGACCTGCTACTGACATGCGAGTTCATAGAGGCAAACCACCTGATGGTCTGATCTGAGCATACGAAACCGAACGCAAAGAAGAAGAAGAAGAAGAACACTAGAACTCAATGGGGCATAGAAATAAATACAGACACAAAGACACGGAGAAGGGAAATTAGGATTATAATTTTGAGCAGCATGCGATAGAAAAGCATAGGGCACCTTCGCATATGTGGACTGAGGGTCTGTGCTGCTTTTGAGGAGAGGGGATGAGTAAAAGACAGAAGAAGAAGGACTTTGGGTTCACAAACTTAAGATTTTAATTTAGGGCCTCCTGCCTATTGCACGTTATCACGAATTGTGCAGACTAGAATTGGTATTTTTTATTCCCGACGCAGACAAATCCCCATCACCGTTTCGAAGATTAGAACCCCGATCTTCCACATGTGTGTTCCGGAGCTCTTCCACCCGGGGGAAACCCTCTTTCCCTTAAAGAATATCTCCGCTGTTTAATCAGGTAATTGCCGCTACAACTTCATAGTAAACGGTTCATCCTATAATTACTTTGTTTCTGTCTACTAAAAGCCACACAGAATAACCATCCCTTTGTGGGGGAACAACAACACAGACTGCAGTCCCGGCAAAGCCAACAACATACACACACATTAAATGCATAAGGCAGTGTCATAAGTGCCAACTCAAACAGGCCGGCGGTAGAAAATGCTGTTAGTCGTCGATTAAAGCATTAGTTACAACGGATCAGCTGCTGCACTCGCAATTATTCACATAAGGCACTACCACTTATCTGGCAACACGCCGTCTGTCATTTTCGGTATCTGCAAATCACAACACAAACCACATCGGACACAGCCGAAAACCCTTGCAAATATAATCCGCAGCTCACCGTGTCGCACCATACACTCACCTAAGTAGCTTAGCGACAGAACTATATCCTTTCTGTCTACATATAGAGGATAATACAGCGGCTACTCTTATCAGAAGCAACCCAAAAAAACAAACTTGCTACAGCTAAAAAAGGTTAACATGCATATCCATCATATAGACCGGAAGCCAAGTTGGGCTATTAAGAGTTTGCTGAAATGATATAATCAACTAACCCTGGCCCCAAACGGGAGAGTCACAGAAAAAATAATTAGAGCGAACAATTTTCGCTACTTTGTCATAGCACACCCCTCATCGTTTGGAAACCGCCAGTTTAAAGCGAGGAAAAATGCGTGTAGGCAGAATGGGCAGACAGGCAACAATGGTTTGATAACCTCTGTCGGGGCGGATACGACGGGTTTAACTACTTGTTATTTACGAACGTCGTGTGATTATGTGTGTGTGAGAGAGAGCGAGTGTGTGCGTGCGTGCGTGTGTGTGAGTGTGTGTGATCTACGGGTAGACTCGTAAATGTCACGTCCCAGTAGCTTTCACGTATTGAGATAAGAGCGGGCATAAATTATTCTCTTCACCCCGACATCCTCCCGCCTCCTCAGTTGCACACCAATCTACCAGTTCTACTTTTGCTTTTGTAAACATCTGACCACCATATCTTCTGGGCAGACGTTTAGTATTCTTAACATATTTGAAAATATCTCGTTAACCACATTATTGCAGAATTAACATACGTGTGTGTGTGTGTGTGTGTGTGTGTGTGTGTGTGTGTGTGTGTGTGTAAAGCACAAAAATACGTATTTTTAGAGGAAATATACAGATTACATAGTCTCCCGTTACAGTGTACAGGTTACTGCGGTGGACTAAAATAAAGTCCGCGATCCCTTTGTTTACATAAATCGGGATTGCTTATCCTAATTCCCACTGCTTCAGCAAAATGCATTAGGCTTGTTCAAAAGAGATCCTGAATGGATGCGTAACAGAACTGGACGCAAGCTGTTTTACAACTTTTTTTTAATGTTCTTATGCTTTTGATTTGGATCTCTCGTACAGGCCGGTTTGCGTGATTTCGGATTTAGCAATTTTCTGTTGAGAAGAACAATTTGCTTTTTCCCGGGCAATACTTCTTGTGCGAACTCTAATCCGGATAAGAACCATTTTCGATCCGAGAAACCATTTGTTGGGTCGCCGGTGATTCTTCTTATCAGGTCTGCACTGCTCATAGAAAGTTAGAAAAAAACGAATTTAGTAAAAAAGAACGCAGTTAAATACACGAAGGAAAAGGAAAATCCTAGGTGTCCATCGGCACTCATTGAAGTTTGTTTGTTTGTTTGTTTTAGTATCCAGAAGCCATGATTTGTTAACCCTTAGGCTCGGTATTATGAATATCGCAACCTTTCGGCCTTGATTCCATTGTAAATACCGCAAATCTAGGAGAAAACGTGGCTTTCCTGCCCACCCCCGGGATTAAACCCGGACCACAAGGAGTTCGTCATCCGGTCTCCGCGCAATCCGGTCCAGCCAACTACGCTAGAGAGCCGGGCAAGTAAAGACTGTAAGTAGAGTTAGAGGGCAGAATTAAACTAGAAAACTCCGCGTGTGGGTTCCAGGGCCCCCTTGGGGGTACAACACAAATCGGCCTAATGCCTCGCCAACAAGTATTTCGTAAGAGTCGACTGATTGGGGACTTCCTTCGAGTACATCTGCCTGGGAGACAAGGAACCAACATTGTGCACACAGATATAAGGCAGATATGTTATAAAATGTAGGTCTAGCCCTATACGCCTAAAGGCGTGGAAAGGGGTCGTTTACTTTTTTAATTTTTACTTACATAACAAGCCCACAGCCCGTTTAACGGCCAACACGGAAGAAGAAAGCCACCTTTCCGGTAACGTTTCCACCGTTTTACCTAACAGATCTCTGAGGACCCCCATCCCCCCCCCCATCCCCCCTCCCCGTCCGCGACGCTCCCAGGCGTCTTTCTCTAGTGCAGCGGTTCTTAACCCGTTGGTCACGACCCCTTTGTGGGTCGAACGACACTTCCACAGTGGTCGCCTAAGACCATCGAAAAACACATATTAACTGATGTTATGAAGTAGCAACGCAAAAAATGTTATGCTTGGGGTCGTCACAACATGAGGAACTGTAATACATTGTCGCGGAAGTAGAAAGGTTGAAAACCATTGCTCTAGTGCTTTTAAATCCTTTTTTGACACAAAGACATAATTAAACCATCTTTCGAGTCGATAGAGTGTGCTAAAGTAGACAACCGTCCCATTAAAAAGCACAAAGTGAAGATAATCCTTGAGATAAATGCTGCAGTGAAGCGGTAGGTTTGAACATAGTGTCATGAAATTATGGGACGAGCCGTCCTGATCTGTTCTCCAACATGCAGAAACACATCAGGGATTTTAATGTAATTAAGAGGCAATGTATTTATCGGCACTCATAGATAGAAGTAGAAAGAGACATATAATGTTCAACAACAAGAAAAGAAACGCATAGTAACTGAAAAGAACAAACATTATCCCAATTTTGACATTCTGCATCTTTGTAACGCAGTAAGTGAAAGTACTCAAATTTCACTCAAGAATACCTTAGGGTTCCACCAATCAATTGACACTTTTTTTTTTTTCATTTGGGTCAAGATAGTTTTTAAGCGTTGGCCTTTCCCGGTAGTATGGTGTGTGGCCTACTCTTGCCTGGATCAGTGACTGGGATCTCCTGGGCATGGATGCGATAAGATGTCTGGTGTGGGCCTGTGGGACGGAAAAGTTTCGGCGACAAACACGTCTTTGCAGCTCATCACACAGGTGCATAATCGGACTTATATCTGCAGACAGGGATGGTTAGGGAAGGGTTTGAATGTTATTGGCAGCTAGGAACTGCGTGTTCAGCTGTGCATAATGGGGTCTGGCGTTGTTCTTTTGAAAGAAATATCTACTGGCATCCCAAAAAGGAAGGCATGTGGTCTAAGAATTTCATGGACGTATAGTTGCGCATTCA
The DNA here is from genome assembly GCA_905116865.2 of Candidula unifasciata. NCBI lineage: Eukaryota > Metazoa > Mollusca > Gastropoda > Stylommatophora > Geomitridae > Candidula > Candidula unifasciata. The sequence goes on from CAJHNH020003224.1 coordinate 684,465, forward strand.
AGCTTCTTTCAGTGTGCACCGATTGACTCCTTCCGTTTTAACAGATTATTCCCGATACCATTGCACCTCCACCACCTTGCAGCAGAGCTTCATCAACACAATTTTGGGCTAAACCTTCATTTTGTCTACGGTAGACCCTACGCCGTCTATCAACACGCTGCAACAAAACGAAAAATTCGTCACTGAACCAGACTCGTCTCCAGGGACGATGTTGGCTGGCCCAAAGAAGTCGATTTTGGCGGTGGCGACGCGTAAGGCAGGTCTTTGGTATGGTCGTCGAGCCCAAAGTCCAACATCATGCAGTCTCTTCCGAACAGTTTGATTAGACACATAACTTCCAAGAGGCAATGCTTATGCAGGTGAGGAAGCAGTTGTAAACCTGTCTCTGAGGGGACGAAGCCGAATGAAGCGATTCTCCGCTGCTGTTGTCACTCTGGGTCGTTCACTGCCATGTCGGTCTTCAACTAAACCAGTGGCTTGGAACTGGTGCCAAAGGGCTGATGGTTCTCTGATGAACGTTTAAATGCCTGGCAAACTAACTTTGACTTTCTCCTGCCAATAGCAATATTCCTTAAATTTATCGATAGGGCGCCATTCGTGACTGCTTGAAAATGAACTGAACGTTTTGGTGTAGCTTTATATTTTATAGGGGTTTTAATTGCGTAGGCATTGATTAGCGTCCACTGCAAATTATGTTGCTTTCTCGTGCGCGCATCGTGAGCTATGCTGACAGATGTGGTCTTAAACACAAATGACTACTGCGTTGTAACGATTACAAAAACCCACGCAGTTCACGCCCACATGTCCACGAGACACAGTGAACAACATCTGAGTCTACTCTTCACATACCCGAGTTCGATATTTTATTTGCATACTAATAAAAACGCGCCATCGGATAACCATACCTTTTTTTTCGGAACAGTATAGAAATCGAATTCTATAGTTACCTTGCCGGGAATCGAACCTGTCACCTCTAACTGTCGCCTGTGCCCCGCTATGGAAACAAGCGTACTAATAAAATAACTAACTAGGTACCCCAGAAAAGATGTCTTTGTTGGCATGTCTATCGTACAGCTTGAAATCCACAACTGGGGAATGGAGATTTTAATCAGGTGACAACTGGTTCTATTAGCATGTCGACTGTTGGCTGGTTACTGAAGAAGGAGACAGAGTACGTATCGGAAGGTCCTGAGTGCAGGGATGTCAATTTTTGATTCATTTATTCTTCCTGTGTGGATTCTGGTTCCTCAGTTTAGGGAAATCAAGAATAAAACCACTGCCTCCCCAACAGGAGTCGACTAATTCGGAGCTTCCTTCTTACTAGGAGTTCATCTGCCCGAGCGGCAGATAAACCAGTAAAACGGAAATACACGCAAAACTAAGGGCCAAATAGACGAACAACCAAGACTTTCAACCAGAGCTTATACACGGTGAACAAAGAAGAAGAAGACGATGGAGTCATTTCTCTTTCAGCAGCGGAGTGTACTTTGTTTTTAATTTACCCCAAACAAAGGAAATCCCGTAGTTCCCGGAACAGTCCAATATTCTGGGGGTGTTATGGTTTGGAGTTAGGATCTTTGTCAGCCCCAACCGCCTTAAAGACAACCATTAACTCTAACCCCAACCCATAACGCCACTAGAATATTGGACTTTCCCGGCAACTACCGGATTTTATTTGTTTGAAAAAAAAAAAAAATAACGTACCCACATGTATTAATTGAAGAAGAATGAGACGAAGAAGAAAGGTGTTGTGGTTTGGGGTTAAGGTTATGATCTTTGTCAACCCCGACCCCTGACTCTAACCCTAAACCATGAGCAGCTCTGTGAAGGAGCAATATGAGATCGTGCACAAACCCTAACCCCAACCCCAACCCATAACACCCCTAGAACATTGAATTTTCTCTGGAACAAGAATAAGAGGAAGAAGAAGAAGTAGACACGAGTGGCTATTCAGAGATTTGCCCTGGCAGCAAATAAGTTTGAAAAAAAAAACGCTTGACTAGAATAAACAGAACCCACCGCGTCGACGACGAACATTCCTATGGCCCAATGTTTTCTAGCAGGAAACGAAAAACTGCTGTGGAGGTAAATTCGCCTTTCCTGTGAGGACAGATTAGCTCCGCGGTGTATCGGCACCTCCCTGTTCTCTCTGTTATCTTGGCCTACTTATTTTGCGCGCTCTGTTTGTGATGTGGAGGATTTTGGAGGCACGAATCCCTCAATCAGAGATTGCCCACAAGTTCTTTAGTTCGGCGTTCTGGAGTTGGCGACGAAAGATTTCATCATGGGATATCTATCCATCCGGTCCAGATGGATGTACTTTTGGGAACTGATGAAAACAGCACTCTTTGTGTTTCTCAAGTAAGAAAAAAAGGACCCCATTGGGTTCTTTAATTTTGTACGACCACATCACGTCGGCTTCGAGATTTGGTTGGGAAATCCCAGAACGTCACATAGTGTTGGGTGGGGGTGGGGGGGGGGGGTGGTTAGGGTTAGGCTTAGTAGTAGTCGCTATTCATTTAGCAATAAACCTAACCCTACACCCCCCTCCCCACCCGGAATATATAATATGCTACTGACCTGGGCAACCCCTTATGTCTTTCTATTTCTTTCTGTGAGTGCAGGTCAATACTTTGTCTCTTTATTAATTTTATATTTAAAATATTTATACGACTTCGAGGGTTCCCCCTATGTTTATTTACTATAAATAGCTAGGGATTCCCTACCAAATCTGGTAGCCGAGGTGATGTGGTCGTATAACATAAACGTACCACCCTATTCCCACGTCTTCAGGCCAACTGGGCATTTGGGCTAGACCTATATTTTATAGACCAATCGGCACTCGGTGGGTGATGTGGTCAACGTCACGCCGGCCGCGCACGACCTTCCCATTCGAGGCGAGCGTCTAGCCGCTTCACCAGGACGGCTGTACTGTTTCTCTTGCTTATTTGTAGGCTCCCGTGTTTCTCTTGCTTATTTGTAGGTTACCATGTTTCTCTTGCTTATTTATAGGTTACCATGTTTCTCTTGCTTATTTATAGGTTACCATGTTTCTCTTGCTTATTTATAGGTTACCATGTTTCTCTTGCTTATTTGTAGGTTACCATGTTTCTCTTGCTTATTTGTAGGTTACCATGTTTCTCTTGCTTATTTAAAGGTTACCCATGTTTCTCTTGCTTATTTATAGGTTACCATGTTTCTCTTGCTTATTTATAGGTTAACATGTTTCTCTTGCTTATTTGTAGGTTACCATGTTTCTCTTGCTTATTTATAGGTTGCCATGTTTCTCTTGCTTATTTATAGGTTTCCGTGTTTCTCTTGCTTATTTATAGGTTACCATGTTTCTCTTGCTTATTTATAGGTTTCCGTGTTTCTCTTGCTTATTTATAGGTTTCCTTGTTTCTCTTGCTTATTTATAGGTTTTCGTGTTTCTCTTGCTTATTTATAGGTTACCATGTTTCTCTTGCTTATTTATAAGTTTCCTTGTTTCTCTTGCTTATTTATAGGTTACGATGTTTCTCTTGCTTATTTATAGGTTACCATGTTTCTCTTGCTTATTTATAGGTTACCATGTTTCTCTTGCTTATTTATAGGTTACGATGTTTCTCTTGCTTATTTATAGGTTACGATGTTTCTCTTGCTTATTTATAGGTTACCATGTTTCTCTTGCTTATTTATAGGTTACCATGTTTCTCTTGCTTATTTATAAGTTTCCTTGTTTCTCTTGCTTATTGGTAAGTTTCCGGGTTTCTCTTGCTTATTGGTAAGTTTCCGTGTATCTCTTGCTTATTGGTAAGTTTCCGTGTTTCTCTTGCTTATTTACAGTATCTCATATTTTTCTTGCTTATTTTTAGGTTCCCGTGTTTCTCTTGTTTATTGTTAGGTTAAATTAATGCTTCAAGAATCGATATTAGAGCATAGAAGCTCAGTCTCACCATATCAAATATCATAAGGCATACATTACTTGTTCCAGTTGTTCACATATAATTCTCTTCATCTCATTCGTTCTTTCTTGCTGGAACCACAGTGCATCTCAAATTCACACACATCCGACCAGGACATTGCTCTCTAGCACAGTGTCTTATATCAGCATTGGTTCAGATCTGTTGTTTATCATGTTTGCCAAATTTTCAGATCTGATGTTTATCATGTCTGCCATATCTATTTTGAATGTCCCTGTCGCTCTCGCAGCCATATTAATTTGTGCATGGACGCTTTAAGAGAGAAGCGCATTAATTCCTTTGTCATTTACTGCGATCACTCTATTTTCAACTTTTGCGGGGGAGGAAAAGAGTTTTTTTTTGTGTGTGGGGGAAAGGGGGTGGGGGGGGGGGGGGGGGGACTCTTTGAGCTTGAGGATTTAGGAAAGCGTAGTTAGGTGCTGTCGCGACGGACTGTGTAGATAAGGTTTTTTTTTTTTTTTTTGCCCACGACAGAAAAAAAAACCCATCACCATATTTACTGAGAATTCGAACCCGGGTCTTCCGATTGAGAGCCCAGTGTTCTAGCTGTTGGGCCAGCCGCTGCACTCAGTTGTATTGTAAAAGTAAAAGTAAAGGACCCTTTCCACGCTTTTAGGCGTATAGGGCATATAGGGCTAGACCTATATTTTTATAGACCAACGGCATACGATAGGTTATGTGGTCAGCATCACGCCGGCCGCCTCTACTTCCCGGGACTGCACCCGGTACCCACTTAAGGCTGGGTCGACCTGAGAGCCAAGGTCATTTTTGAAAAAGTCCGGCTCCGCCATGGAGCGAACCCACGACTTTCCGATCCGCGGCGCGCGTCTAGCCGCTCTGCCACGGTGACTCCCAGTTGTATTGTACCAGCATTTATCCCATATGGTCTATTCTTGTTTATAGTTAAGGCCCTTCGGCCCCACATATCCAATTTCAGCATAGCCCAAATTAATGGCCCTTAAAGAAATGCTTTTTAGGGGGCAGTTGTTCCCTCCCCCCTCCCGCCTTTTTGTTTGTTTTCAAATAGGGCCCTGGAACTCACACTGAAGGTTCCAGTACTGTGCTGATTGCAGCTGTCTGTCAGTGTCGAGCAGATTGCACGAAAACGGCTGCAATATATACTGCTACTACAGCAGTCACTATGAAGAGAGCAACTACTGCTGCTGCTGCTACTACTAAATCAGTGTAACAACAGCCATTATTATTATTATTCGTCTGTCAGTATCACAGCGGTTCCAGGACTACTAGAAATACTACTGTACTGCTGATACTAAATCTATATAATAACAAGAATTTTTACTACTACTACTGTTGCTGCGACTACTACTATTACTACTGTTGCTTCTGCTACTGCTGCTGCTACTACTACTGCTGCTGCCACTATTACTGCTACTACTACTGTTGTTGCTACTACTGGTACAAAGGCGTCTGCTGCAATACAACATAAGGTTGTTAAAAACCATAATTGTGTGCAGCGTCCGAAATGCTCAGTAACTTCTCACCATTGTCTAGTAGTACAGAGAGCTGGTAACCGAACTGTCTCATATTTTAACTGGAGAACTCAAATTTCTCGACAGGTAATACCTGGGATTTTTAGTCTTTGAAATATAAGTGTCCACGGACGACAAAGCTAATCCTGGGACAGCGAAGACAGAAGGGTATGTTTATCGCCCTTGACAAGAACAAATGCATTCCTCTAAAATGTAAAACCTAATATCGTCTGAATTCATTTATTGTAAATACATCAGCGTCAGGGGCATGTTATCACGTGGCAAATTATGGATGCGAATCATGGACGCTTTCTAAATCATTGAAGAAAATAATCGGAGCTTGTGAGTTGAAGCGCTACTGAAACATTTTTAGAATACCATGGAGCAAGAACAAGAAAAACACCCACGTGATGCATGATCTAAGCATTGAGGAGAATTGGCTCATAAACAGCATCCTGTTTTGAAAGCTGAGATGGTTTGGTCTTGTTAAACGTCATGGTGGACTGGAGAGAAAGGTGATCGAGGGTACAGGTTTCCGGAGAACCATGTAAACACAGACCTCCGCGAAGGGGGATACAAGACATTGAAGATGTATTGGTTAGGAAAGCACACAGGGTTAGAGAATTGGCTAAAGAGAGAGATGGAGGGACTTACTGGCGTGCCGTGAGGAGAGCGACGTTCTGTAAACAACCTGCTGATTGATGATGATGTGAGGTGTATATTTTAACTACAATTACAGATGTTCGTGTCTTGTTCTTTTTCGCGTTCACCAGCTGTAAACTCTGGCGGAAAGTTCGGGTTGTTCGTCCAATTCTGCACTGCAGTCCTGTTCCAGAACTTGAGTGTTACGTGTGCATCCGTTTGACAGATCTGACTAATTTCTATGCAGATTGTTGGTTCCTTGCCTCTCAGGCAGATGCACTTCGACTTTAAAGGAAGCTCCCAATTAGTCGACTCTTACGACATGCTTTTGGATAGACAGTGTGGCTTTTCTTGTTTTCCCTATAACAGAACCCCGGAACCCACACGGACAGATGTTCGTAGTATCTAACACCCATATGATTGTAGGGGCATATGCTTATAATACTATACGCCGTATCTGTTTAATAACTATGCATGCCCATAATAACACGTCCTCATATCACCATATTTACTAGGCGAGGAACCGACCGTTCACACACATACGTCTGATCTGTAAAACGTGAGGTGCATGCAACATTTGTCTTCTGAAACAAGACTGTTTGTTTGTTTGTTTGTTTTTGTATCCAGAAGCCATGAGTTGTTAACTCTTAGGCTCGGTATTATGGATATCGCAACCTTTCGGCCTTGATTCCATTGTAAATACCGTAAATCTGGGAGAAATATGGCTTTTCTGCCTACCCTCGGGAGTGAACCCGGACCACAAGGAGTTCGTCACCCGGTCACCGTGCAATCCGGTTTAGTCAACTTCGCTAGAGAGCCGGGCATGAAACAAGATTAAAATCTAGAAGTGGACGAACAGCCATAACTTTACAGCCGGTGAAAGCGAAAAAAAAAAAAAAATCACCAAATGTGATGAGAGCATCATCTATCCGTACATTATGCCCACAACACCACATCCACAACATACTTTGCAGGCGTGTACGCGGGATTACATTATGTTTTTGTGTAGTTCGGTCATGACACATTTCTCCTTGCTCACCCAACAATCTTGGTGGTAAATTCTGGCGGTAGGCACCAGGCCCCTTTCTTGCGCGCCACGTGATCTCTCCCACATACGCAACGCACATGGTGGCTGCCGGCACAGCCTTTTGTCTGGGAAAGCGGAACCTGCAACTCTACGACATGCTAGAACTAGAGGTCTTACATATTCGCTAGGATAATTGAAATAAGAGACGGAAGCCTTTTCCCCGCGGGCGGCTCCACTTCCGTTTGTAAGGAAGGAAGGGGCGTATCGTTTTAGCTTTCACGGCTTCTCCGTTCTGGCTGTGACGCTGAATAACCTGCTCTGATGGGTGCTAGAAGACGTTGCTAGAGCTCTCATCTTATGAAAGTCAATTTCAGTGAATATGATTTCAAAGCCGGGAGTGTGTATCGAGATTACAGATATCAAAATGTGAACAAAAGTGACATCTGCGTCTCAATAGATATGATGAATACGCAGAATTTCTTTACTTCCTTCGACTGTAACGTGACCTTTGGTAGAAAGTACTCGTCCACTTCAAATTAATGCAGTAAATGAAAGTGAATTGATCAGCACTCATAGAAAGAAGTAGAAAGATAGAAAAACACACTGGACAACATAAAAATCGAAAGCTATAGTTACCGTGCCGAAAATTTGAACCTGTCGTCCACTTCTAGAGTTTGGTCTTGTTCCCGAACTTGGGTGTAGCTTGCACATTCGTTTTACACATTTTTCTTATTCATGTGCAGACTTTTGGTTCCTTGCCTCTCAGGCGTATGCACCGACTCGAAAGAAAACACCCCTAATTAGTTGCCTTTTACGACATTTAAAAAAAAAAAGTACAGTGGGTCTGTTCTTTTCTCCCGAAATGGGGCCCCAGAACCCACATGGGTCATTAGTAGCGCAATTTGTATATGTTGGAGATGATAGTCGCTTTGTGCTGTACACGTGGCAGGGCGCCATTTTAATGTAAGTTGTCTTTCTTGTGCGCCTTGTCATCTTTGCAGATGATAGTGTTATACTCGCTATCTCAATGGGGATTGCACACACAAAAAGTCAGTTGCGTATTACATGACGTTTCAGAACCAGCCCCATTGTTTTTTTGGCTGTTGTGTTTAAAGCAAATTTACGTCCGGTAGTTTGCCATTTTTGTTTGAACGGTCGCCTTTCAATACTACTGTCGACAGTTACGCAAGGCGCTGTCCTGCCAAATCGCCTGCAGCTTAGATCGAACCCGGCCTCCCACCTTTACAAAGCGCGTCCTCAACGCTTAAGCCACAGACACATGGGAGGCCGAGGACCAGGGATCCAGACCACCAGGGCTAAAACTCAAGTTCTGGGAGAAGACCAAAGGTCAGAAGTGAATGAGCAACCAGAATTTTCAAATGGGGTTAACAACCGGTAAAATCTAAGCAGCAGCAGAAGAAGAAGAAGAAGAAGAAGAAGAAGAAGAAAAGGAAGAAGAGAACATAATTGTGGTGTTGGTTGGGTGGTGTTAGTAGTAGCAGTTGTCATGACAGCAACCTTAGCAGCAATATTAGTAATAACTAATAAAATAAGATACAGTATTAGCAGCAGCAGTGATAAAAGCAGTAGCGGTATTAACAGCAGTAGTAAAAGCAGCAGTAAACGTCATATTAATTGTGACCACACTAAGATAACATGCAAACTTAGTCCGTCTTTCCACGAAAGGAGCTACCGAGATCGTGCTTTGTGCGACGCTGTCGGTTCTGTAGAGAAAGACTGAGCTATTTGGGAAACCCGATGCGTGGAAGTCCATTCTCCCGACTTAAAAGTTTTCCGCTTTTTCCGCGGCGGAACCGAGAGTTGTTTCGGTGTGATCAACCTTCCGTGACCGGAGACCTTCCCTAGGATCCCCAGTACGCTACGCACCAATCAATCATTATTGCTATCACCAACCATTCTGACGTTTGTGGCGAGCGGCGGAGCAGGAGGGCGGTCCGTATGTTGACATATTAGAGCCGAACATAAGACCCGGGATTCGGGAGAAGATTTAACGGTGTCTGCCTGTCAAGAACGGGTGAAGATCTTCCCGTGGCTGTCTGGATGTAAGGAAAATAAAATACAGCTGGGTGTTTGTGACAGGTAAAGAAGTTAAGTACACCAGGGACTGCGGTGGTAATAAACATTGTACTTTAGGCTTGATTTGAATAGGGGCGTGGTTTAACTCGAGAGTGCATGTTAAAGAGTAAAGGTGACCTCGCCTTGCAGGTAGGACACGGTGTTAGAAATCCTCATGTATACAAGGCAAGGCTCTAGAAGTGGAGATATAGCACTATGCTTGCACGCACCTGGCTGCGGGTTACACCACACGGGTTTAGTCTTTACGGGTGCCCCAGTTGTAACTTCTGTGGAGACTGAACGGAGTCTCTGGGATTTGTCCTGCTAATCTGCCATCTAGAGATACTTTAGTTTTAATTTAGCCTAAACAAAGAAAATCCGGGAATTCCCAAAAATGTCCGATATTCTAATGGTGTCATATAGGTTAGGGTTAGTAATTGTCTCTGAGACGGTCGGGGCTGACAAAGGTCAATTTACTTTTTGTGCCAAAGCACGTAGGCGTTCTCTTGCGATTGTGCCATCAGGTTATTGCATCAGTGTTTATGTCAACCCCCGACACCCCTAGCATGTTGGAATTTCCGGGGAATTCCCGGATTTCCTTTGTTTGGAGTGGGTTAAAATTGAAGTACCCAGATGGATTGAGATTTTATAATATCAGGGTGTCAGGCCGTCGGGTATCAGCCAGAGCTGAGGTGTTAGATGGCAAAGCGAAATCGGAAGCTGAGGAAGCCGCTGTGTTGTAGCGTCTAGACGCATATGCTGATCCGAGGGTCGTGGGTTTGGATCCTAACGGAGCGGCACCTTCTTCAGCAGCCACCTTGGCTCTCAGGTCGACCCAAAGTTGAATGGGTACCAACCAGGTAACCTCTTCCTTCGCGATCATCGACTGGAAACTCAGATGGAAAGTTCAGGGGTTTCGTCCACTTCTGGAATTTAGTAGTACTAGGTGTAATGAGATGTAAAGATGGCCGGCATGTCGACCAATGTCGTCACTTTGGATGTTTAACATCTAGATTTAGATGTTTTTTCTTGCATTTAGATGAAGTTTCTGACGTTTAGATGGTAGTTGTTTTTCTAGAAGTTTTTCATTTGGAGTGAATTTATCAAATCTAACCTAAGAAACAGGATGAAATTTGACCTCTTAAATGCTGTCGTGACAATAACATTTTGCCTGATAAGAGTGGGAAAAGGCTGTTCCACTTATCAGCTCCCTGATTGGGTATTAAAAGAAATTGCAACAGCTAAAGCATACCAGAGTCATTTTAAATATGAAGCTTTAACTTCATCATTCAAGCTAAGTTTATCCTGTGGATCTTGTGAGGCAGACATCAGTGAAGATGATGAGACATGATTCTATAGGGTTAGTCATATCAATTGCTATGTAATTTGTGACTCTTTCCATTTGGATGTTTTTTCTAGATGTTTTTGACACCGTTTTGGATGTTTTTTGTCAAAGATAAGTGGCAACACTGATGCCGACCACATCATCTACCAAGTGCTGATTGGTTTATAAAATGAGGGTTCCAGCCCTCCAACAGTCTGAAGTGTGCACAATGGTCTTTTTTTTTTAAATAATTACAAATAAAGAAATGAAAATACTAGAACTGAAGCCAGTTATGCAGTTTAGCAGAGCAACAGTCGAGATGATTTGGTCATCTGTTGATAACGACCCCGTACCAACTGACACTGCCACCCAAGGTTCATTTGGTTAGGTAATCAGTTGTGTTGCCTGCACGGACTGACATGTCAGGAACAAGCCTGCAAGGGTTCCCAAAAGATTGTCCAAGTGCCCCATACATCTCGCCAGGTGTCTTCTCGTGGGTGTGCTGTAGGGGGCAGGTCTGACTGTTGATTGAACTGTACAAAACTATGAGCCTAGCGTCGTATGCCTAATGCCTTGGTGGCACGAAAAGGGTCCTCTGAGTTTACCTTCTTTTTTAATTATCATCATCATCATCATAAACAACTTCTGCCGTTAAGCGCCGTTGGAAGGAATAATTTTGCGATCCAGTGCACGCTGGCTGCCACTGACTAAAGTCATGCCGTGAAGGCGTAGTGTCTTTAATGTTGTCGATCCATATTTCCGCGGCCGTCCTCTGGCTCTTGTAGCTGATCTTCTGAGCTGTAGTGCTTGTGATGGTATTTGAACTTGCTGTATTCTAACGAGATAGCCAAACCACTTGATCTGCTGTTTAAATACCGGTGTGAGATGTTATCTTTGGCCCAGCACATCCGATTTCAACAAACACCGGTACTTAAATTTTAATTCCCTCTAAACAGAACCTGGTAGCTATATTTAGGGTAGCTATATTAAGGGTAGCTGTTTTCAGTACGGTTAGGGTTAAGGTTGGCGTCAGTTTATTATTAGGGTTGGAGTTAGCGAAACACACAAATAAAGAAAACCGAAATAAACCGCAAAAGAAAATATCTTGATGTCACTTGATGTGTTTATACTATCGTAAAAACTTAGGTTTTCTTTGGGAGGTGGGGGTGAATTGAAATTCAAATACTCAAACATCTAATTAGTCAACGATTTGCTTGTTGAGTTAAAAGGGAAAGAGGCGGACACAGTGGGTCTATCCACCCCCTCCCCTGTGGGTCCCAGAACCCACAAGGAACGAAAGAGTATCACACTGTAAGTTCGTGGCCTTTAGTGACCACTTCTGATGTGAGTGTTGAGCTAATAACTGACATATCAGAGCACTCGTGAAACTCCTATAAGCGCCCCGTCCTGATCTTCAGCAGCCAACGAAGAGTTCCAATTTCTTTGGTGCCAGTAGCAGTTTGATTATAAGTCTGTCTTGTCTTTCCTTTGAGTTTAGAGCGTCGACCAGATCCCCTGGCCACTCCTACCATTCTATCCGGAGCATAATGATCTATTTGTATCTGGGTATTGTTTACTGTTATGTAATTGTTTTATTTACCAGACGTGTCGCGGATTATCATGCGGTGGTAATCGCATCGACCCGGCCAAAATGGAAATTGGCAACACGGAATCGATTTTCTGTAAAGCTGCCACAGTCCGAATAAGTCTGCTGGTGTAATCGAGTGTAATTTATTTCTTCGGCTACGGACACAAGTGGAATATTCCAACCGTGGGCGGAAGCGAGTATTTTGTACCACACCACAACGTACAGCTGAGATGTTTATGACGTAACAGAGAAAACAATTATAAGGCATTGATGTGCTCTCATAGAAAGAGATAGTGGGAGTGAAAGAATAGAAATTAGAGAGCTTGCTGGACAATTGAAAAATAGAATGCTAAGATAACTGGCTTTAGATGTATTGTGGGAGACAGTTAATGCATTCTGTGTTTTAATAGACTATTACTACTGGTGCTGCTGCTTCTCCTCCGACTCCTTCTCCTACTACTACTACTTTTACTACTACTACTACTACTACTACTACTACTACTACTACTACTACTACTACTACTACTACTACTACTACTACTACTACTGCTGCTGCTGCTGCTGCTGCTGCTGCTGCTACAACAACAACAACAACAACAACAACAACAACTACTACTACTACTACTAATACTACTTCTACTACTACTACTACTACTACTACTACTACTACTACTACTACTACTACTGTTGCTGCTGCTGCTGCTGCTGCTGCTACTACTACTACTACTACTGCTACTACTACTACTACTACTACTACTACTACTACTACTACTACTACTACTACTACTACTACTACTACTACTACTACTACTAGTACTACTACTAGTACTACTACTACTACTACTACTACTACTAGTGCTGCTGCTGCTGCTGCTATCACTGCTCTTCTCATCAGCATCTTCTTCCTTCTCTTCGTCACATCTTCCTACTCTCAGTCATACGAGGTATATTAAATAGTTGGCTATTCTTCGATTACCTTACACGTCCCAGTAAGCTGTGTACGCACCACTGCTTGCAACAGACACACAATAAGAAAACAGTCACAGCTGGGCCGTCTGTTGCATTACCATTTTCTCTCACAACTTAAAGTTTGTTGCATTACCATTTTCTCTCACAACTTAAAGTTTGTTGCATTAACATTTCCTCTCACAGCTGGGCCGTCTGTTGCAATACCATTTTCTCTCACAACTTAAAGTTTGTTGCATTACCATATCCCCTCACAACTAGGCTGTCTGTTGCAATAGATGTTTCCCTCACAACTATACAGTCTGTTGCATTACCATTTCCTCTCACAACTGATATTATTTGTGTCTGCTGGTAGTTAATCTAGAATCTCTCCAGGCACATACAGTCTCGCATACCCAACACGTACTCATTCACGCGCATACAGAGGCACTCACTCAATCACTGACTGACTGACTCACTCACTCACTCACTCACTCACTCACCCATTCACTCACTCACTGACTTACCCACTCACTGACTCACTCATTCACTCACTCACGCACTCACTCACTCACGCACTCACTCACTCACGCACTCACTCACTCACTCACTCACTCACTCACTCACTCACTCACTCACTCACTCACTCACTCACTCACTCACTCACTCACTCACTCAATCACTCACGTCACTCACTCATTTACTCACTCACTCACTCATTTACTCACTCACTCACTCACTCACTCACGACTATTGTCATGACACCATTGATGTGTGCCGTACAGCTGGTCTTTTGGGCCTGTAGATGAATTGAGCCCGTGCCTACAGACAACATGAGGAAACTGCTCCCTGAAGGCACTACTTCTTTGATTAGATGACGTAAATAGGGCTACTTGGTGACGCTCAATGATAAGCTATTTTATATGACGTAAATAACCTGGTCATAATTATAACCTAAAGATTCCCCCTTCAGTGATGCTGGTTGAGCGTTACAATTTTTGTGTGTGGAGCCAAACAAGCAAGCAACCAGTGTTGCCACTTTTCTTGGACAAAAAAACAACACACACACACATCCAAAACGGAGTCTAAAGATATCTAAAAACATCTAAATTTGCGTGGAAAACATCTAGAAAAAACAGCAAAATGGAAAGAGTCATAAATTGCATAGCAGTTGATATGACTTTCCCTATAGAATCATGTCCTCATCTTCAATGAACTGCCTTACAAGATCCACAGGATAAACTTTGCTTGAATGATGAAGTTGACGCTTTAGATCCAAAATGACTCTGTTATGCTTTAGCTGTTCCAATTTCTTTAAATACCCAATTAGGGAGCTGATAAGTGGAACAACCTGTTCCTTCTCTTATCAAGCAAAATTTTATTGTCCAGATAGCATTTAAGAAGTCAAATTTTATCCTGTTTCTTAGGTTAGATTTGATAAATTCACTCCAAATGAAAACCATCTAGAAAAACATCTACCATCTAAACGTCAAAAACGCCATCTAAATGCAAAGAAAAACATCTAACTTTGGATGTGAAACATCCAAGGTGGCAACACTGCAAGCAACAAGCATGTGAAACACAGCCCATGGGGGTACCACCAGTTCATTCGTGTTTTTTTTTTTTTTTTTTCAAAGAACATGTTTTGGGAAGTATTGCAGAAAACATGTGTTGTGCAAGCAGCATTATCCGTCTTTTGGCTTGCTTTGTTAACTCCATAGAAACAGTAACACTAATACTTTAAGAGCAAAGCGTGCAACAAATCCGTCCGTAGTAGTAGAGCCATCTGTCTGGCTGTCGACGCTTCCTTGCGATATATAGGCTGACCGTCGTTTCATTGTACGTAGTTTTTTCGCCTGGGACACAGATGAGTATAATTTATTTTATACATTAGAGTCCTATGAAGTCACTTCATAGTTAGAACATATTTGTGTATGTGTGCTGTGTTGTCCTTTATGTGCTGATGAAGGCTAATCGCCGCAACGTCCTTTGTTTGTTTATTGTGATCGATTTTGTAAAGCTAACATAAACTATTTGTTAGTAGTGTAGTAGCGTAATACGGCGCGCATTTCGATTAAGCCGCCTTCTTTATCCTTAGTAAAAGATGGCGGCCAAAAGTGATTGGTTCTTTCTGGCGGCTTTATATATCCTTAGTAAATATCGATCGGGTAAGCCGCCCTCTTTGTCCTTAGTAAATATCGATCGGGCGGCTGATGACAGCACAAGTGATTGGTTTTAGGGAAAGGTATAGGAAATCTTCATAACTGCAGGTGACAGGTGGCGTTATATAAAACGGGGGCAGGCAGGAACACTATTTAGGTGAGCAGCGGGGGGGGGGGGGCAGGGGACCCGGGGCGACTAATAGAGTTGGTGCGGGTTTATGTGGATGTCTGTATAGGTGATTGTATGAGGGGAGCCGTTTTAGACTTGCGATAAAGAAAACCTAGGAAGGCGACGTGGTGCTGATGACAACACAAGTGATTGGTTTTAGGGAAAGGTATAGGAAATCTTCATAACTGCAGGTGACAGGTGGCGTTATATAAAACGGGGGCGGGCAGGAACACTATTTAGGTGAGCAGCGGGGGGCAGGGGACCCGGGGCGACTAATAGAGTTGGTGCGGGTTTATGTGGATGTCTGTATAGGTGATTGTATGAGGGAAGCCGTAGGTGACAGGTGGCGTTATATAAAACGGGGGGCAGGCAGGAACACTATTTAGGTGAGCAGCGGGGGCAGGGGACCCGGGGCGACTAGGAAGGCGGCATGATGACCGGGGATGTATTAGAAAGGGAAGATTGGGCGCCGGCATCATCATCATCATCTATGTCATGGTAGCGAAGGTCGACCGCTCAACCTATACAAGAGAACAGACATATAAACATCGATATTTTGTCTCCATAGCAACTGGTTATTCATTGTCGGTATGTTGGGGTGTGGGTATTTTTAGGCGGATTGGTTTAAGGAAGACAAATATTTCTTTAGTGCAGGGCCAGCTGTTGGTTAAAAGTGGCGGATGATTCATTTCCCCATGGCGGCCAAATCTGCTTGGTCTCTCTGGGAGGCTGTTCTTTATCCTTAGTAAATATCGATCGGGAGGCTGATGACAGCACACTTGACGGGTTTCAGGGGAAAGACATATGGTGCATAAATCGATATGTTGTCTCCATAACAAATGGTTATTCATTGTCGGTATGTTGGGGTGTGGGTATTTTCTTCGGGGAAAGGCAAATATTTCTTTAGTGCAGGGCCAGATGTTAGTTAAAGTGGCGGATTACCGGGGATATATTAGAAAGGGCGACTCGAGCGCCATCATCATCATCTGTGTCATGGTATTGAAGGGATGGTTTGAGCTGTAGTAAAAAGGAGGACATACGACAGAAGGGTAGCTGTCTTGTCATAGTGTCGAGGGCAGAAGAGAAGGGGCTTACCTGACATCGGTGAGCAGCGCGGCGGGCGGGGCAAGGGACACGGGGCGACAGGGCGACTAAAACGGTTGGTGTTTGTTTATGGGTTCTGTAATAGACAAAAAAAAAAAAAAAATTAGAAGTGGGTTGTTAGCGGGAGATATATATGTTATAAAACGAAACAAGTTACGGGATATGAAAATAGACATAGGCGGCAGCAGTGACAGCCGGCAGAGGGGGAGGGGGCGTTTTAGGGTTTAGGTAAAGAAACCTAGAAAGGTGGTTTGATGACCGGGGATATATACTAAAGGGCGACTTGAGCGCCATCATCATCATCATCATCATCTGTGTCATGGGAGCGAAGATCGACTGCTCAGGGATGGTTTGAGCTATAGTAAAAAGGAGAACGTACAATAGAAGGGTGGGCGGCTTGTCATAGTGTTAGATGTTGATAGTTTAAGTTTTAGTTAAAAAGGAAAACTTTAACAAAGAGGCGACCGTTGTGACATATTATTGGATATTGACCGCTCAAGGAGGGTATGAGTTAAAATAAAAACAATATGGTAATTTATAGCAAAAAGGCGACTTTTGTGACATATTGAGGAGGCCGACCGCTTATGAAGGGTTTGAGTTGAAGTAAAAAGGGGACGTTATGGCAAAACGGCGACTTTTGTGTCATAGCAGCGAATGCCAACCGATCATTGAGGTTTTGATTTTAGGTAAAGATGGGAATTTATGGCAAAATTGCAACTTTTATGTCAACAATAATAAGGAATGCCGGCCGCGCAGAAATAGTTTAAGCTGTAGCAAAAAGGAAAACATACGACATTTGGCGTGTGTCTTATCATAGTGTTAGATATTGATAGGTTAGGGAGGGTTTAGTTGCAGTAAAAACGAAAGCGTTAACAGAAGGGCGACTTTTGTAACATATTATGGGAGGCCGGCCACTCATCCGTAGTTTAAAGTGTAGTGGGAAAAATAGCAAAAGGACGACAGGTGTGGCAAAGTGTCGGGTTCTGGTCGTACATATATGGTTGAGCTGTAGTTTAAAAAAAAAAGGAGAACTGTTGTGTCATAGTGTTAGATATCACCGCTCATAAAGGGTTTACGTTGTAGGTCAGAGGCGGCGCTACCAGGCGACGAAGGTGGGCTGGGGCAATTTTAGGTGCGAAAAGGGCGCTATGTCTTTCTCGACAGACAGCGTAAACCACACACGAGCCGTTACATGTCTTTCACTGGTCTTTACAAGGCAATAACTGAAGACGCCAGATAACCCGATCACTATCCTTGGGGCAAAGGGGAGCTGGGGCAATTTTGGGTACCAAAAAGGCGCTATATCTTTCTCGACGGACAACGTAAAAGACGCACGAGACATCGCATGTCTTTCACGGGTCTTCACAAGGCGATAACAGAAGACGCCGGGTAACCCGATCACTATCCTTGGCGCACAAAAGTCACCCGATGTTTTTCTTCATAGGACACCGTAAGCCACGGAAGAGAAAGAGCATATCGATATTTTTTCTTGACTAGGTACACACAGTGGCTTTCAGAAAACACAAGGCAGCTTTTTAGAAGCCAGAAGGCTACTTCAAGAACCCCAGAAGGCATCTTTTTACAAACCAGAAGGTGACTTTAGAAACCCAGAGGGATACTTTTTAGAAACCCGAGGGTGATGTGTAGAAAATAAGAGACAACGGTTAGAAACAAGACGGCACCTTTTACGAAATATAAGCTGACTTTGACGAAACATTAGGCAACTTTTTTATTCAACATAGGGCGCCTTTTAAGAAACACGAGACGACTTCACTTATAAAGCCAACATTTTCTTTTCCCGACTAGCGAAAGGTCGCATACTTAGGAACACATAAACCTTTCTTACTCCTATCACTGCTCTCGCTAAACAAGAAAAACACAACAACTTGTCGTCGCACTGTCGAAACAAACAAAATAACCTTTTGTCATTGAGCTGGGGAAACTTGGAAACTGTTCATTTCTTCTTCTTCTTCTTCTTCTTCTTCTTCTTCTTCTTCTTCTTCTATGAACAGTTTCCAAGTTTCCCCAGCTCAATGACAAAGGTTATTTTGTTTTGTTTCGACAGTGCGACGACAAGTTGTTGTGTTGTTTCTTGTTTAGCGAGAGCAGTGATAGAGTAAGAAAGGTTTATGTGTTCCTAAGTATGCGACCTTTCGCTAGTCGGGAAAAGAAAATGTTGGCTTTATAAGTGAAGTCGTCTCGTGTTTCTTAAAAGGCGCCCTATGTTGAATAAAAAAGTTGCCTAATGTTTCGTCAAAGTCAGCTTATATTTCGTAAAAGGTGCCGTCTTGTTTCTAACCGTTGTCTCTTATTTTCTACACATCACCCTCGGGTTTCTAAAAAGTATCCCTCTGGGTTTCTAAAGTCACCTTCTGGTTTGTAAAAAGATGCCTTCTGGGGTTCTTGAAGTAGCCTTCTGGCTTCTAAAAAGCTGCCTTGTGTTTTCTGAAAGCCACTGTGTGTCCGAGTCGTCAGGGACAGCTGGTGAAAGATGTGTGTCATATCTTGTGTGATTCAAGATGTATCAAAGGACCAAGACATCAAGTGTTTCCCCAACAGAAAAGACATCTTAGCGACTCGCATAGTACCAATGTTAATTAACGACTTACCAAGAGAGGTTAGTGAACGAGTGACTAACGTTGTCCTTCGACGCGCCGACACCGCCGAAGACGAGCAAATTAGGAGGAAGACAACTGCAAAGACGACGAGTCTCCTGTTTTCCTAAAGTCGCATCGTGTCCGAGGCAGCCGGGACAGTTAGTAAAAACCTTGGGTTATGCAGTCGACGACGAAGACGACATTAGAGGCGACGATGACGCCGAAGACGACGACCCGCCGAAGTCAACAAGGAAGACGACAACGAGGACGCTGACAACGCCGGAAGCAACGAGGAAGACTTAAGTGACCTAAGATGTCTCGTCAAGAAAAATATCGGGTGGTTGCTGGGTCCCAGGGGCAGTGCACTACTTACTAAGAACCGTCGGCAACTGACTTGACAATACCAGTGAAAGACATGCTCTGTCTCTTGCGTGCTTTGTGGTGTCCGGTAGAGAAAACCATCGAGTGATTTGCTGTGTCAGAAGGACAGTTAGCTACTTAATAGGAACCTTAGGTGACGAATTGTCAAGACCAGTGAAAGATATGCTCTTTCTCTTCCGTGGCTTACGGTGTCCTATGAAGAAAAAAACATCGGGTGACTTTTGTGCGCCAAGGATAGTGATCGGGTTACCCGGCGTCTTCTGTTATCGCCTTGTGAAGACCCGTGAAAGACATGCGATGTCTCGTGCGTCTTTTACGTTGTCCGTCGAGAAAGATATAGCGCCTTTTTGGTACCCAAAATTGCCCCAGCTCCCTTTGCCCCCAGGATAGTGATCGGGTTATCTGGCGTCTTCAGTTATTGCCTTGTAAAGACCAGTGAAAGACATGTAACGGCTCGTGTGTGGTTTACGCTGTCTGTCGAGAAAGACATAGCGCCCTTTTCGCACCTAAAATTGCCCCAGCCCACCTTCGTCGCCTGGTAGCGCCGCCTCTGACCTACAACGTAAACCCTTTATGAGCGGTGATATCTAACACTATGACACAACAGTTCTCTCTTTTTTTTTTTAAACTACAGCTCAACCATATATGTACGACCAGAACCCGACACTTTGCCACACCTGTCGTCCTTTTGCTATTTTTCCCACTACACTTTAAACTACGGATGAGTGGCCGGCCTCCCATAATATGTTACAAAAGTCGCCCTTCTGTTAACGCTTTCGTTTTTACTGCAACTAAACCCTCCCTAACCTATCAATATCTAACACTATGATAAGACACACGCCAAATGTCGTATGTTTTCCTTTTTGCTACAGCTTAAACTATTTCTGCGCGGCCGGCATTCCTTATTATTGTTGACATAAAAGTTGCAATTTTGCCATAAATTCCCATCTTTACCTAAAATCAAAACCTCAATGATCGGTTGGCATTCGCTGCTATGACACAAAAGTCGCCGTTTTGCCATAACGTCCCCTTTTTACTTCAACTCAAACCCTTCATAAGCGGTCGGCCTCCTCAATATGTCACAAAAGTCGCCTTTTTGCTATAAATTACCATATTGTTTTTATTTTAACTCATACCCTCCTTGAGCGGTCAATATCCAATAATATGTCACAACGGTCGCCTCTTTGTTAAAGTTTTCCTTTTTTACTAAAACTTAAACTATCAACATCTAACACTATGACAAGCCCCCCACCCTTCTATTGTACGTTCTCCTTTTTACTATAGCTCAAACCATCCCTGAGCAGTCGACCTTCGCTCCCATGACACAGATGATGATGATGATGATGATGGCGCCCAAGTCGCCCTTTAGTATATATCCCCGGTCATCAAACCACCTTTCTAGGTTTCTTTACCTAAACCCTAAAACGCCCCCTCCCCTCTGCCGGCTGTCACTGCTGCCTATGTCTATTTTCATATCCCGTAACTTGTTTCGTTTTATAACATATATATCTCCCGCTAACAACCCACTTCTAATTTTTTTTTTTTTTTTGTCTATTACAGAACCCATAAACCAACACCAACCGTTTTAGTCGCCCTGTCGCCCCGTGTCCCTTGCCCCGCCCGCCGCGCTGCTCACCGATGTCAGGTAAGCCCCTTCTCTTCTGCCCTCGACACTATGACAAGACAGCTACCCTTCTGTCGTATGTCCTCCTTTTTACTACAGCTCAAACCATCCCTTCAATACCATGACACAGATGATGATGATGGCGCTCGAGTCGCCCTTTCTAATATATCCCCGGTAATCCGCCACTTTAACTAACATCTGGCCCTGCACTAAAGAAATATTTGCCTTTCCCCGAAGAAAAATACCCACACCCCAACATACCGACAATGAATAACCATTTGTTATGGAGACAACATATCGATTTATGCACCATATGTCTTTCCCCTGAAACCCGTCAAGTGTGCTGTCATCAGCCTCCCGATCGATATTTACTAAGGATAAAGAACAGCCTCCCAGAGAGACCAAGCAGATTTGGCCGCCATGGGGAAATGAATCATCCGCCACTTTTAACCAACAGCTGGCCCTGCACTAAAGAAATATTTGTCTTCCTTAAACCAATCCGCCTAAAAATACCCACACCCCAACATACCGACAATGAATAACCAGTTGCTATGGAGACAAAATATCGATGTTTATATGTCTGTTCTCTTGTATAGGTTGAGCGGTCGACCTTCGCTACCATGACATAGATGATGATGATAATGCCGGCGCCCAATCTTCCCTTTCTAATACATCCCCGGTCATCATGCCGCCTTCCTAGTCGCCCCGGGTCCCCTGCCCCCCGCTGCTCACCTAAATAGTGTTCCTGCCTGCCCCCCGTTTTATATAACGCCACCTGTCACCTACGGCTCCCCTCATACAATCACCTATACAGACATCCACATAAACCCGCACCAACTCTATTAGTCGCCCCGGGTCCCCTGCCCCCCGCTGCTCACCTAAATAGTGTTCCTGCCCGCCCCCGTTTTATATAACGCCACCTGTCACCTGCAGTTATGAAGATTTCCTATACCTTTCCCTAAAACCAATCACTTGTGTTGTCATCAGCACCACGTCGCCTTCCTAGGTTTTCTTTATCGCAAGTCTAAAACGGCTCCCCTCATACAATCACCTATACAGACATCCACATAAACCCGCACCAACTCTATTAGTCGCCCCGGGTCCCCTGCCCCCCCCCCCCCCCGCTGCTCACCTAAATAGTGTTCCTGCCTGCCCCCGTTTTATATAACGCCACCTGTCACCTGCAGTTATGAAGATTTCCTATACCTTTCCCTAAAACCAATCACTTGTGCTGTCATCAGCCGCCCGATCGATATTTACTAAGGACAAAGAGGGCGGCTTACCCGATCGATATTTACTAAGGATATATAAAGCCGCCAGAAAGAACCAATCACTTTTGGCCGCCATCTTTTACTAAGGATAAAGAAGGCGGCTTAATCGAAATGCGCGCCGTATTACGCTACTACACTACTTTTGTTGTTTCCTACCAACTTTTTCTCTTCCCTATAACTTTCTACTCCTTTTAAAAACTTCCAAGACCAGCTGCTAACCAAGGCTAAGGCCCTGATCTGCCCGTTAAGTTTTCAGGCTGCGTTTCCTCTTATTTATTGTAAAACCAGTCTTGTATACTGCTGTGGTTTCGTACATAGAGGGGGGCTAGAGAGCTCCGCAGTACAGTCCCTGCGAACAAGGTAATTTTGTACTGTGGCGGGATAAAAGCTACTATGCTACTGTTTTTTTTTTTCTTCTCTTCTTTCTGTCTGGCTACTGGTTTGTGAATTTGTTTAACGGACGTCCACTTTTCATTCTGTTGCATGTTTTGCCACCTTTCACTTTGTCCACTTGTCTGTCTTCTCACATGTGTCATCTACATCATCGCCTGCTTATATGTCTACCCCGCCCGGTGTCTGTCTGCCTCTTTATCTCTATCCGTCTCCCTTCCTCCATGTCTGTCTGGTCTGCTTCTTTATCTCTGTCCGTCTCCCTTCCTCCATGTCTGGATGACTCCCTCTACGAATGCCACAATTTTATACTCTAACTGATCCCCGTCTGTTGGTCTCTCTCTCTCTCTCTCTCTCTCTCTCTCTCTCTCTCTCTCTCTCTCTGTCACTCTCTCTCTGTCACTCTCTCTCTGTCTCTCTCTCTCTCTCTTTCTCCCCGCAGACTGTTTCCCTGTCTTCCTGTCTGTAGCCTTCTCTCTGAAACTCCACGAATAGACTTTGAATGAATCCTAATCATCCCCGTCTATCGTTTTCTATGTCTCTGCCCCCCCCCCCCTCCCCCTCTCTCTCTGTCTCTGTCTCTCTTTCTCTCTCCCCTGACTGTTTCCGTGTCTTCATATCCCTAACTTCATGCAAGAAATTCCACTGCTGCCGGTCTCTCTCTCCCCACTTCCCCTTTCTACGTCCCTCTCTCCCTCCCACCATCTCTCTCTTCGTCCCTGTGGCCCCCCCCCCCCCCCCCCCGAAGCTCTACTCCACAAATGCCACATTTATTGGCCCTAATTCGGCCCCGGAATCAATGACATGTTAACTTCCGGTTTACAACTGACGAAGAGTTTTTCACGTCACGTTCAATTCTGTTTGCTGTCTTCTGTATGAAACTCAGATGTACCCTGCTATGGTGTATATTCCTGTCGAAATATTCCGATACATCGCAGGATTGTGTCTGAATCGTGTCTCCTGGTCGGGGTCCCTGCAAGTAGGCCATCGTGTCGTATGCTTAGGGAGCTCTAATTTTTGTGGAAATTCTTCTAGAAAATCGAACGCCACTAATGGACTTAGCTCGTGCACGCGCCTGAAGCGTGCTCTTAACTATGCTTAATATGGAATTGAATATCCCCCGGGAAGGGCGGGAGAAAGAAGAATTGGAGAATAGGGAATAGGCAGACTTACACAGTGCATTAACACCAGCACACGTAGGTTGCCGTTCTTTCATTCCTTTTTCTTTCTTTGTGACCATGATTTTGGCTTCGTTCCGATGTCAGGTTAACTTATTTAGTTCCATTTGGTCTCCATACATTATCTTGGTTCTTGTGTCGCCCTTCCTCTTTCACGCTCTTTCTTCATATTTCTCCTCACAGCCTCCCCGCTCTCTCTCTCTCTCTCTCTCTCTCTCTCTCTCTCTCTCTTTCAGGCGCGCGCGTGTGTATTTGTGCGCGCGCGCGCGCTTCGTCGCTACTTTTCATACACCCTAATACCCATTCGTTAGCTCATCTTTATTATCGTAAACCTCTGAAATCTCCTTATCTGTTGCTGATACTTCTTCTTCTTCTGCCTTTTTATCCCCCAATGGAGCATAGGCCCTCAACCAACTCACGCCAAGTCGTTCTATCCTTCGCCATTACATGGAGCTCTCCCCATGTCCTCCCCATCTTTCTAACCTCATTCTCCAGCTCTCTTCTCCATGTGTTTTTTTGGCCTTCCTTTATTCCTATGCCCCTGTGAGTTCCAATGTCTCCCCACGGACCGCCCACTAGCTCACTTCTGATTGGTAGTTTCTGAACCTGTCACCTTAGCACAAGGTTACGTGGGTGTTACGCAGTGCCGGTAATATCGCGTGTTGTATATTTCAGCATGCCAGCGCTTTTAACACTACAAAAACATTGACAAACTAGGACTAACACAGCGCCCTTAGAGAGTGCTGCAACCTATGTCACAGGCATTCTCTTTGTCGGAATAAAAACTTTTAAGACAACACAGAAAGCAAATAACAGAGCAGCACACCGGTAACCTGCACGAAAGTAGACCAGCCCAACAAAGTTGTGAATGAAACGTGACCTACTTTGTGTGGGGAGAACTAAGTAAGAAGAAACTCCACAGTTGAGCATGTACAGCAGGGGTCTACCAATCATCAGTAGAAGTAACCTCTCGTCGACAATTGTTTCGGCCCACGAGCTTCTAGACATTTTCAGAGAGTGGGCCCAGCTGAGTTCATGAAGCTCAGGGTTGGTTTCCCCTGCTGCACGAAATTACCGGATATTTTTCGGACAGGGACAAGACGAATTGGCGTTTTGCAGAAGGTACTGTGAGATAAGAAGTCGTTGCGGTAGGATAATTAAAGCAGTCTGCATACCTGGACGACCGAGCGGCAAGCTTACGATTGGTGAGAACTAACACCAAACCCAAAACAATGTATAGAACTTTCCCTCACCATCTTTGCCCCTGCGGCCACGCTGACGCTGTCTGTTCCTTCATGTTTCCGTGGGCTCAGCCAGACGTAGGGTAAATTCATACACACTGATTGGTTGCGAGATGTACAAAAAGATTGCAAAGATATTAAGTTAGCCTTTCTTTTTCTTAGTGTTTGCCAGCTGTAAACTCCGGGGCAAAGTTCTGGTTATTCGTCTACTTCTGTACCTTGACCATGTTCCAGAACTTGAGCATGCGTGTACATCTGTTTTACAGATTATATTAATTTATATGCAGACTGTTGGTTCGTCACTTTTAAGGCAGATGCACTATTTCCAAGGAAACAACCTAATTAGTCGCTTTTTACGACATGCACGAGGGCGGGTTACCACCCCCCCCCCCCTCGCCCCCGTCACACACACATTGGGATCCTAGAACTCTCGAGAGGTTTGGAAGAGTTGCAGTTGTAGCGGATGGCTGGGTTGTGAGATACAACTCCTGGTTGATACTTTCCTATTGTTATGCTAGAACAGTCGTGACACCCTGTCCATTGCTGTTGTATCCAAACTGTAAATTCATTTACCAACTCAGCTTGAGAGTGCTGTCGTTTTTGCCGCTCTATTATTCATCAATTATAAGTTCTTCCACATGGCTATTACAAAGTGAAGGGTCACTGGCAGACCTTTTGAAATAATCAGCATCCGCTGATTTTAGCTCGTACTCTCACACATCGTCTATACCTGTCTGTATGGAGTCACTGGTCTATACCTGTCTGCATGAAGTCACTGGTCTATACCTGTCTGTCTGGAGTCACTGGTCTATACCTGTATGGAGTCACTGGTCTATACCTGCCTGTATGGAGTCACTGATATATACCTGCCTGTATGGAGTCACTGGTCTATACCTGCCTGTTTGGAGTCACTGGTCTATACCTGTATGGAGTCACTGGTCTATACCTGTCTGTATGGAGTCACTGGTCTATACCTGTCTGTATGGAGTCACTGATCTATATCTGTCTGTATGGAGTCACTGGTCTATACCTGCCTGTGTGGAGTCACTGGTCCATACCTGTCTGTGTGGAGTCACTGGTCTATACCTGTCTGTATGGAGTCACTGATATATACCTGCCTGTATGGAGTCACTGGTTTATACCTGTCTGTATGGAGTAAATGGTCTATACTTGTCTGTATGGAGTCACTGCTCTCTACCTGCCTGTATGGAGTCACTGGTCTATACCTGTCTGTATGGAGTCACTGGTCTCTACCTGCCTGTATGGAGTCACTGGTCTATACCTGCCTGTATGGAGTCACTCGTCTATACCTGTCTGTATGGAGCCACTGGTCTCTACCTGTCTGTATGGAGTCACTGGTCTATACCTGTCTGTATGGAGTCACTGGTCTATACCTGTCTGTCTGGAGTCACTGGTCTCTACCTGCCTGTATGGAGTCACTGGTCTTAACCTGTCTGTATGGAGTCACTGGTCTATACCTGTCTGTATGGAGTCACTGGTCTATACCTGTCTGTATGGAGTCACTGGTCTATACCTGTCTGTATGGAGTCACTGGTCCATACCTGTCTGTATGGAGTCACTGGTCTATACCTGTCTGTATGAAGTCACTGGATTATACCTGCCTCTTTGGACTCACTGGTCTAAACCTGTCTGTCAGGAGTCACTGGTCTCTACCTGACTGTATGGAGTCACTGGTCTATACCTGCCTGTATGGAGTCACTGGTCTATACCTTTTTGGAGTCACTGGTCTATAACTGTATGGAGTCACTGGATTATACCTGCCTCTTTGGACTCACTGGTCTAAACCTGTCTGTCTGGAGTCACTGGTCTCTACCTGCCTGTATGGAGTCACTGGTCTATACCTGCCTGTATGGAGTCACTGGTCTATACCTTTTTGGAGTTACTGGTCTATAACTGTATGGAGTCACTGGTCTATAACTGTATGGAGTCACTGGTCTCTACCTGCCTGTATGGAGTCACTGGTCTATACGTGTATGGAGTCACTGGTCTATACCTGTATGGAGTCACTGGTCTATACGTGTATGGAGTCACTGGTCTATAACTGTATGGAGTCACTGGTCTATACCTGTATGGAGTCACTGGTCTATACCTGTGTGGAGTCACTGGTCTATACCTGCCTGTATGGGGTCACTGGTCTATACGTGTATGGAGTCACTGGTCTATACCTGTATGGAGTCACTGGTCTATACCTGTGTGGAGTCACTGGTCTATACCTGTATGAAGTCACTGGTCTATACCTGTATGGAGTCACTTGTCTATACCTGTATGGAGTCACTGGTCTATACCTGTATGGAGTCACTGGTCTATACCTGTATGGAGTCACTGGTCTATACCTGTATGGAGTCACTGGTCTATACCTGTATGGAGTCACTTGTCTATACGTGTATGGAGTCACTGGTCTATATCTGTATGGAGTCACTGGTCTATACGTGTATGGAGTCACTGGTCTATACCTGCCTGTATGGAGTTACTGGTCTATACGTGTATGGAGTCACTGGTCTATACCTGCCTGTATGGAGTCACTGATCTATACCTGTATGGAGTCACTGGTCTATACCTGTATGGAGTCACTGGTCTATACCTGTATGGAGTCACTGGTCTATACCTGTATGGAGTCACTGGTCTATACCTGCCTGTATGGAGTCACTGGTCTATAACTGTATGGAGTCACTGGTCTATACCTGTATGGAGTCACTGGTCTATACCTGTATGGAGTCACTTGTCTATACCTGTATGGAGTCACTGGTCTATACCTGTATGGAGTCACTGGTCCGTACGTGTATGTAGTCACTGGTCTATACATGTATGGGGTCACTGGTCTATAACTGTATGGAGTCACTGGTGCTATACCTGCCTGTATGGAGTGACCAATCTATATATATAGAGTGACTCGCCTGTACCTGTCCGTGTGCAGTCACTGGTCTGTACTTATTTATGTTTAGTGACTGGTGTATACTTGTCTCTATGGAGTGTTTGTGTTTGTAGGCCCCATGCAGATTGTGAGGTCCTTAGCTGTAGCTTTTTTGCGTATACGTAAATCCGGCAGTCTTCTTCTTCTTCTTCTTCTTCTTTTTCTTCTTCTTCTTTTTCTTCTTCTTCTGTGTTCAAAGGCTGAAAGCAGCGACAGAAAGTCCCGGTTGTTCGTCTATTTGAACTCTGGCTTTGATCCAGGGCCTGACTCTTGCGTGTACATCCGTTTTACTGGCTTATTTGTGTACTGTTAGTTCTTCCTTGCCGCTCAGGCAGATGCACTTCGACTTCGAATGAAGTGCCCAGTTATTCGACTCTTACGATATGCAGTGGGTCTCCTCTTGTTTTCCCCCACAATGGGGCCTCAGAACCCACAGGAGAAAATCTGCCACTGATCAGTCGTTTCCGTGGGACCACTTGTAATGATCCGTCAAAAATTAGGTAGGGGTTTACCTGCCGTGTGCAGCCGAGTGTTGCCACCTGTGACCCTGAGACGGTTCTTACCTGGTTTGTTGATGTCTGAGCTTGCAGGTATTCCTGTAGCGCCTGATGGCTACTGTTGTAAAGGTTCTGGCAAGCAGGCAAATGTTGATGCTGTGTTGCATCATGTCTTTTAGCACTATGCGAACTGTTAGTCGTTGTTTGTGAATACCTGAGAGAAGCTCTGGCCATTGGAATATTTAAAGCAGTGTTCCGCACCTTTGCACACCCGCACCAAAACAGGGGAAATTATTACACGGCTCTCGTGATAGCTAACCAAACACAGAACCTCAAAAACGGTGGTAGATAGCGATTGATTGGCACCTTTCCGTCTTTCCAGACGAGAGTATTTTATTAGGCTATGAAGAGACGCGTGGCTCACAGGCGATGGCGAGTGTGACTAGCAAGACCCGCTCGCCTTAAGAAAAGTCTTCCACAGTTATAACATGGGATTTCAGGACCACTGTTCTTAACATTTTTGTTTAGCCTGTTTCTTCTCAGACGCTTAGG
Source organism: Candidula unifasciata (assembly GCA_905116865.2). NCBI lineage: Eukaryota > Metazoa > Mollusca > Gastropoda > Stylommatophora > Geomitridae > Candidula > Candidula unifasciata. Next base: position 713,617 of record CAJHNH020003224.1, read on the forward strand.
GGGCCTCGTGGTCTCGAGGTATGGTATCCGCCTCGAGTGCTAGAGGTCCTGGGTTCAAGCCCCGGTTAGGGCTAGGATTATTTCACGTGGAGGGACTTCTGGTAATTTCCCTCTGGTCTCTGGGTTGTAAAACCAGACGCCTGTGTGTATTGTTGCGCACGTCAAAAATCCCTTGGCAGTTGGAAATTGAAAAGAGTAGCCTAATAGCGCTGTCCAGGCAAAATTTTGAGTTATTTTTATACCCAAAGTAATTCAGGATCCTCGCCGGTGCAACAGAGTTCGTGCACTGCGCTGAGGTTTTTCAGTTTCAGGCTGGCGTTAGAAGAAGAACGGAATACTTATGGGTTACACCTGTGTGCCTTGATGTTGATCCGTTGAATGAAAATAAACAGATGCTCAGATTTCATTCTTTCTGCAGTCACTCCTTCCTTCATTCTCAGCTCCTGCGTGAAGAGCACCCTTCACACAACGGTCTGTGGCATTTTGCTCCCACGAGTCCACATCAGTACCTGTATCATTCGTGCCCCGCTTGCACACATCTTCTACCCGTCTTTAATTCACCATAGAGGATGTCCTTAGGGACCCAGTCACTGGAGCCCTCGTAGACTGAGCATTGAGAAGACTGTTGTAGTATCTGCTCATTCCAGTACCTCAATGTTTGTAATCTTGTCCTACAATGTAATGCCTAGTGTTCTTCTTATGCATCGCATGTGAAAGCTATTTAGCCGTTTCTTCTGGTTGATAGACAGCAGTGTATTAGTTAAATCCGATATCGTAAAGAGTTTTAGCTTATGCGATATCTTTTGACTCTCATTCTTTTGGTGTTAATTCCAGGGAATGCCGGAAGAGAAACAACACTTACCATCCTACCATGTTTTATGATTAGGAAGAAATTTTTAGCGGTCCACGTCAACTTTTCTACCGCCCACCATTGGGCCGCTGCACACCATTAGGCCGCGGCTCACCATTGGGCCGCTGCGCACCATTAGGCCGCGGCGCACCATTTTAAGAACACTGGTCGATAGAAAGGCATTTCACCTGGCGATTTTTTTTAACACCAGTGCTTTAGTTTTTAGTCTCATGGAATTAGTGGTAACGAGGCTGTGTGTATGTGTGTGTGTATGTGTGTGTGAATACTTTAATCTTAATTCATTGCAAACAAACCTCGTAGCTATGTTTAGCGTGCGTTGAAATCAAGGTTAGTTTTATAATCATCAATACGTACAGTTATACAGAAAACCGAAAAAAACTATACTGTGAAACACATTGATGTCACGTGATGTGTTTGGGCTATCTCAGGAACTCCCGGATTAACTTTGTTTACAGTGAACTAAAAATGAATTTCCCCCCTCCCCCCCCCACCCCCCGCCGTGTGTGTTTTGAGTCGGTTCTTGTTTGCCTGGTTATTGTTATTTATTGTGTTGTTCTGCCCGATTACCTATCAGTTTGTTTTCTTTCAATGATCAGTTCAACGATCGCTGGTCACAAGATAACGACCACACATGTGTGCGCGGCATACCAGGTTCTAATGACATTCTCTATTCATTTGACAGAATGCATGGCCGGGATGTGCCCGACCAAACCACTGCGAATATCGGAGTTGAACCCACACCTCTTGTGTGCTCTCTGTGGAGGCTACCTGATCGATGCTACTACCATTATCGAATGTCTCCACTCATGTAAGTAACAACATTTTGAACATGTCCTTCTTCTTCTTCTTCTTCTTCTTCTTCTTCTTCTTCTTCTTCTTCTTCTTCTTTCTTCTTCTTCTTCTTCTTTCTTCTTCTTCTTCTTCTTCTTCTTCTTCTTCTTCTTCTTCTTCTTCTTCTTCTTCTTCTTCTTCTTCTTCTTCTTCTTCTTCGTCTTCGTCTTCTTCTTCTTCTTCTTCTTCTTCTTCTTCTTCTTCTTCTTCTTTTTCTTCTTCTTCTTCTTCTTCTTCTTCTTCTTCTTCTTCTTCTTCTTCTTCTTCTTCTTCTTCTTCTTCTTCTTCTTCTTCTTCTTCTTCTTCTTCTTCTTCTTCTTCTTCTTCTTCTTCTTCTTCTTCTTCTTCTTCTTCTTCTTCTTCTTCTTCTTCTTCTTCTTCTTCTTCTTCTTCTTCTTCTTCTTCTTCTTCTTCTTCTTCTTCTTCTTCTTCTTCTTCTTCTTCTTCTTCTTCTTCTTCTTCTTCTTCTTCTTCTTCTTCTTCTTCTTCTTCTTCTTCTTCTTCTGCTGCTGCTGCTGCTGCTGCTGCTGCTGCTGCTGCTGCTGCTGCTGCTGCTGCTGCTGCATCTATTCATTCCTCCCTTTCAGCCTAAGAAACATGCTGCCTTAACTCTTACCAAGCAACTCACTAGGCGCTTGCTGGGTACGGCTACATGATGCACATTTTGAACTTCTTGTAAACGATCCTGTTGTTTCACTTATTCTATCTGTTACTTTTCTCAAATAACTCCATCTGTCCCAAAGTTTTAATATTTTAACTCCCCAGACTCAAACTTTGATTTCCTCAAGTAACAGTAGAAAGAATTAGGGCAACATTTGCATGTTACTAGAAAAGTTAAAACAGCTTGAAATGAAACAGTCAAGAATGTGTTATTGCTTGTCTTCTTCTTCTTCTTTGCGTTCACCAGCTGTACACTCTGGCGGAAAGTTCTGGTTGCTCGTCCATTACTGAGCTGCAGTCCTGCTCCAGAACCTGAGTGTTGCGTGTGCATCAGTTTTACAGATCTTATTCTCTTGAATACAGACTGTTGGTTCCTTGCCTCTCCGGCAGATGCACTCCGACTTCAAAGGAAGCTCCCCAATCAGTTGACTTTTACGACATGCTTTTGGGGGAGCAGTGGGTCTATTCTTGTTTTCCCCACAATGGGGCCCCGGAACCCACACAGGGGGTTATTGCTTGTAATTGATACAGTTTAGAAGGTGAAGCAAGAAGACTATGAGTAGGGATTTGATTTGTGTGGGCTCGTGTTTTTGCAGAGATTTAAGCCGCCTTCTGATATCGCATGCCATGTTGCACGATCCTACTTTGTTTTCACTCCCCACGTTGTTGGAACTGTTACTCGAAAGAAAGGTCGGGGGGAGCGGAGGCTGAAGGCAACAATACCGGTGTTCTAAAATTGGCAGACAGTGGGAGTTTACCAGACCATCCTAGGAAAACTTGATCAGACCAGGGAGAGAGAAGTCGACGGTTTCCATCCCGTGTTCAAGTGGTTTCACTACAGAATATGAAGCAACGTCTGTGTACTATTAACTGGCGCGTGGGGGGAGGGGAAGGATCTGCCCTGAGCAAACTGCCAAGTCTGTGACTCCGGTAGCAGCTGGTCTTGTCTAGATTTTCTTACCGGCGGCCATGCTTCCGGCTGGGGAACACGAGTCTCGTTTGTGTCTGCGTCTGGGGAGACACGCGCGCGCACGCACTCGCGCGCGCGCACACACACTGGCACAAAGAGGCGGGAGAGGGGGAGTAATAGGAGAGTGTGGAGAATGCGTGTGAGAGGGATTGAGTGATGAAAGAGAAAGTAGAATAGATGTGAATGGGTGTAAACAAGAGAGAGAGAGAGAGAGAGAGAGAGAGAGAGAGAGAGAGAGAGAGAGAGAGTAGATTGAGTGAGAGACCTAGATTTGAGAATTATAGTCCGTTCAGAAATTCATAAACATGAATAGATTTTAATATTTTGTGAAACTAACAGACCGATTGTCATGATATTTGGTATGCTCACACCATACATCAATGACTTTAAGGAAATATGTTTTTCGCTAATGAAGAATAGCAAATTTAATGTTTTTCGCCCCCCCCCCTCCCTTTCCCCCTTTTTTCCCTTTTTTTTAAATCGATATATATATTTTTGATCATGAAACCGTCTTGGTAGACTTTACTTTCATTAGTCTAAGGAAGTACTGTTAATCAGCACACTATAACGTGTTGAGCGTGGAGTCAAAGAAAAACTATGTACTTTCACGATTTTCTTGTACAGAGTCATACTGTTGGTGCAGAGTTTCCAAGACTTTTCTTAGTTGCGGCGCCTTTTTTTTTAAATTAAATTTTTCCCTTTGTGCCGTAACCTAAGTAAAAGTATGACTATTCTCAAGTAAGAGATTAAAAAAAATATATATATACATAATTTTAGCTTTTCGCGTTTTTGTTTAATTAGGCCAAATGTCTTGGTTTTTATTTTTTTATTTATTGTTTTTATTTTTTTTTTAAAATTTTTTTTACGTATCCAGAAACCATGAGTTGTAAACCCTTTGGCTTGGTACTATGGATATCGCAACCCTTCGGCATTGATTCCATTATAGGTACCGTTAATCTGGGAGAAATGTGGCTTTTCTGCCTACCCCCGGGAGTGAACCCGGACCACAAGGAGTTTGTCACCCGGCCGCCGCGAAAGTCAGGTTTAACCAACTTCGCTAGAGAGCCGGGCAATGTCTTGGTTAAATTAATTATGAAGCTTTAACAAAATTTCGCGGCGCCCCTGTAAAGTCGCGAGTCCCCGGGGCGCCGCGGCGCACAGTTTGGGAATCACTGTGTTAGTGAACATAACCCAAAATAAGACGTCGCACTGTTAGTTACTAGAAGCCAAAATACGACGTCTGTCAAGGTTTTTTTAGTGAGAGGCTTATCCACAGATTATAGTGTTGAGTTTTTGTGTCATATAGTAGACTTATAAAAATTGACATATACTTCAATTTCATAATGCGTTTGATTTTAAACTGTGCAGAAGATTATCGTGTTACGATACCAGCATTTTCCCTGGGAATTTGATATGGGTCATTTATATTGTAAATACGAACAAAACGAGCAATGGGTCTGGACAAAGCATCATTTAGGCTGCATGCAAAAAACGTCATTGCGATCTAACAGGCAGTTTTCGAGAAAATTTATTGCAAACGTGTTTATGAATTTCTGAACGGATTATAGAATTAGTATGTAAGGGAGAGAGGAGAGGCGAGGGAGAGAAAAGAGGCAATGATGAATCAAAGAAAGAGAGGGATCGAAAAAAAGAGGGGAAGAGAGAGGGGGTGTTGTTTAACATAATGTTTTTGAGAATGCTATAAACAGAGACAAAATGGGGCACTACAACAACCACTACTAATTCTACTACAAAGACTAATACTATTACTAGCACCCCCTCCCCCTTTTTTTTTCTCACCCTTCCCCGCTCACTACAACTATTACGACGTTGACTGCCACAACAATTACCACCCACCGACAAGTATTACTACTACCACTACTACTGCAACTACTTTAGCTGCTGCTACTACTCCCGCTGCTTCGACTAACACTGTCACTAGTGCTACTACTGCTGCGGCTACTACTACTGCTAATGCAACTGCTATTATTGCTTCTTTTGCTGTTTGCTACTGCTACTGCTACTGCTACTGCTTCTGCTACGACTGCTGCCGTTGTCACCACCACCACCACCACCACCGGGTGCCGTGGTAGCACAATGGTTAGACGTTGGTCAAAATGGACATTAGGCAGCGGCACTGTTCGAAACAGAGGCAAATTTTTTGCTTCTGCCGGACATTGGCCGATACATTTTTGCTCCATTTGTAGACTGGATATAGTTTCGTCGCCCAGCTTCTGAGTCGAATGCATGGTGTGACACTGTGAGCTGCGGATTGCTTTTGGAATGTTTTTTCGACTGTGACCAACGTGTTGGTGTGAATTGTAGATTCAGAAAATGGCGCGATGCCTGTCGTGCAGTGTTGTGATGCCCGTATGTGATTAAAATTTATCGCGTGGGCAACTGCTGATCTGTTGGCGACTTCTGCTACCATCAATGATGAACTGCAATTCTAATACTGTGATAAACATTCTGTGTGTTTTTCATTGGCACAGGAGCGGAGCAAAGATGGTGTGACCCGTTTGCCATGAAGCTGAAACTAAGACTACCAGACTACCAGTTTCCCTTCCGATTTTCAGGTCTGGAGTTAGAATCCTCATCGGGTAGAATGTTTAACTTTGACCTCCACTGGCAGGTGCTTCCAGCCTAAATGGATACGGAGAAATGTCCTGTGAATTAGAGGTGGTGGACCTAACGTTTACCACATCACCCACCGTTTGCCGGCTGATCTTTAAAACATGGGTCCAGTACTTGGCGCTCATTGGTTGATAGTCTGTGTTCTACTGGCAGGTAGTGGGTGCACCTGAAGAAGAAGAAGAAGAAGAAGAAGAAGAAGAAGAATTACTAGACAGACGGGAAACATTTACCGTAGGCAGCATTACAACCACTCGCAGCTATAAATAAACAGCGTGGAAACTACACACGCAACAGACAAAATGTCAAAAAACATACGCGAACTCACGCCAACGCGCAAGCACATACATCTAACGCTGCGCACAGCAGACAATAAATAAAGCAGATGTATCGATGCACGTGTGCCTGTAGATTGAACTGAGTTCAGACTGGCGCAATTTGTGTATAATTGAATAAAGTTGCACACGTGCAAGCGTTTAAGAAAACGTCTATTCGCTTCTGCAGCCTATCTTCAGTCTAGTCGCGAATGCTGCATTTTGAGCGATGACGATAGGAACTGTCTGGTGGCAGGGCAGCAATTACCTAGGCTCAAATTGCTGCCGCTGTTAGATACTGTTGTTTTAAACTGATCTAACCGCATTGCGGATTGTCTCACAAACTATAATACACTTCCTGCCTTGAACGCCAGTAAAATTGTTCGAGCAAGCCTCGGTTTGTGAAAATGGCGTCGATGAAAATGTTTCGATTGTAGCTGTAAGCATTTGAGGCGAGATTAAAGTCCGTATTGACTGCAACGCTTTGAATTAATGTTAATTATTTTAATGAGGAATTGGTGGTTCGGGTGACATCTTTTGTAGTAGCACCATTTACAAATCTGGGAGTTGATGACGGGGACTGTTAAGTGCTAGGTGCCGCAGCTTGTTTCGGAATCTGCCGTGGCGAATTAAAAAGTTTGGCGGTGTTTGAACTGGAACAAAACTATTAGTGAATATAAAATTAGTTAATTAATGTTCAAGATTCACGGCAAGCGGGCCAATCCATGTTACATTAACTGTATTATGTAATTGTTGGGGAACTAGGTGGGGTGGGGGTGGGGTGGGGTGGAGAGGAATTTAAAAAAAATGTAAAAACTCACAAGGAAATTATTGGTAAATATTAAAATGTGGTTGTGTGTGAACTCGCAGCGGAACTATTGATAAGCATTAAAATTATGGACTGTCTGAACTCGGACGAAATTTTAATTAAACGATAAAGTGGATGATTATGATCGCGAACGTTTATAGAATGTGTAAATAGTAGAAGCGAAAAATGGCAACTATTTTGTGACTGGCTCTTTATACGTGACAGAAGCTACATAGCTGAGTTTAGAAGCGACGTCACAGCACTTAAAATATTCCTATACGTGCCCCGTCCTCATGCTCAGCAGCCACCGTAAAGGTTCACCACGAAAGGGCCAGACTGGTAATATGCGTATAGATCCTGTAGATATAGGAATCAGGGGTTCTGTTTGACATATGCACAAAGATAACTACTACAGATTGTACAGCGGTATCTGGGGGGGGGGGGGGGGAGTGGGTGGCGATCCCCTAAAAGAGGGAGCAAGGAAGTTTCAAAGGGGGCGTCAAGTAATTTTTAAATTGAGTTCATTTTTACTTGTGATAATATGTCATGCCGATTTCCCCCCTAGTTTAATTATTTATATATATATATATATATATATATATATATATATATATATATATATATATATATATATATATATATATATATATATATATATATATATATATTAGGGCTGTACCGAATAGTGATTTTCACTATTCGGCCGAATACGAATAACGGGACTAACTTTTCGGCAGAATACGAATACGAATAATGTATAGTGTATAAAATATATCATAAGCATCATCAGGTGCCTTGCCGACTGGCGTCAGCGATAATGCCTCTCCATAATCTGCGATCTCCTGCAGCATGTATCAGTTCGTGTGCTGACACACCTCTATGCAACAAGACTGTCAAGAATCTTCTCTCGCTGTCTTCCTCTATCCCTCCTTCCACAGATATCTCCAGTGTCACAACATGTTCTATTTTCCCTTTTCTCATAACATGGCCGAAAAATAATGACCGTCTCCTGGTGTCTGTGATGAGTTGTTTTCGGGCTCCCGCCTCTTTCAAAACCTCTTGGTTGCTCTTTTTGGCTGTCCAAGATATTCTAACCATTCTTCTGGAAAACCACATCCCTTAAGCCTCTAGAAAACCGATTGTCCAGGATTCACAGCCATATGTTAAAACTGGACGTATGTAGCAAGCAAGAATTCTTTTTCTAACTCTCAATGACAAGGATATATTGCACAAGATGTTTTTCATTTTAAAAAACGCAGTTTTTGCCTTTCCTATTCTATGTATATGAAATATATATATATATAAATGTCAAATGTACGCTGAACTTTTACTTCACATAAAGTAGCACATAATAGTCATCTTCTTCTTTAGCATTCTGAGACCTTGAGGTTTACTGCTGCAGATATCACTCGTCTCCATTCATCTCTCTGACTGGCCTTATCTTCATAATTTGTGACACCAGTTGTTTACAGGTCTGGCTGGACATTATCTCTCGATCTTTTTTTTTTTTTTTTTGGTCAGCCTCGTGGTCTACGCCCATTCCTCTCTTAGGTGTATACAGCTTTACTTCTCTGTCATCTGACATTCTTTCAATATGCCCCAACCATTTTAGTCTGTTAGCTCTCATGATGCCAGTGATCAATAGTGATTTAAACAGATTAAGTGTTACGCTCTTGCTTCTCACTCTCCATTCCCCGCTGTTATCATCTTTGATGGGTTCAAAGGTTTGTCGTAAGACTGTTTTTGAAAACCTGTAATAAGGCCTCATCTTTTTTATTTCTGCTTCAAGTTTCAGAGCCATATAAAACGACTGGTCTTATCAACGTTTTATATATTTTGATCTTGGTGTTGCGAGAAGACACTTTGATTTTAGCAGATGTTGAAGGACATAGTATACTTTATTTCTAGATTATATTCTAGATTGTATTTCTTCTCTCAGCATGTTGGAGCAGTTAAAGTCTGCACCCAAGTACTTTTAAGTTTCCGTTCGTTTGATTTTCATATTATCGACTTGGACATGGCCGGAGTTTATATTCTGTCCATGTCTTGTTAGTATCCGTACAGAAAAGTAAACATTTAAAAACATTTTATGTTTTGCATCCTTCAGTCAGTCTGTGGTAACTAATAACTAGGAATGAAAGAATCCTAAGTATTATTACAATTAACTAAACTTGAAAATTGTCACTGACAGCTTAGTTAATTCATGAATTCTGCATTAGCTTTCAGCAAAACCAATCGTTCCATGTTGTCAGTATTAAGGCCTTGTATGCAGAAGCATGTGTAAGGTAACTACTATTCGTATTTGGCCCGACCGCAACTATTCGGCCGAATACCAAATAGTCAATAGGTCCATTATTCGGCCCCGAAGCGAATACGAAGCGAATATTCGGTACAGCTCTAATATATATACGAATACGAATAGTGGGACTAGCTATTCGGCCGATACGAATACGAATACGAATAATGTATCATCATCATCAGGTGCCTTGCCGACTGGCGTGGGCGATCATGTCTCTCCACAATCTGCTATCTCCTGCAGCATGTATCAGTCGTGTGCTGACACACCTCCATGCCATGCTACAAGACTGTCAAGAATCTTCTATCGTTGTCTTCCTCTATCCCTCCTTCCACAGAAATGTCCAGTGGTCACCCAAATGTTCCATTTTCCCTCTTCTCATAACATGGCTGAAAAATGACGACTGTCTCCTTCTGATGTCTGTGATTCGGGCTCCCGCTTCTTTCAAAACCATCGTTCGCTCGGCCGTTCGTTCGATGTAATTTAAACGCATCTTCATAGTCTCGTTAGCAACATCTTCAAATTTGATTTGGGCGAAGACACCCTAAAAAACAAAAAATGCATGATCTCTCTCTCTCACTCTCATACACTGACACACACTCACACACACTGCGGTTGGCATTTTATGCAGTTTGTACCACGCAACCGGATCGCCGTTTCCCCTGCTACGACAGACTTAGACAACAGCAACTATTTTTTTAATGAGATAATTATTTCAGTCCATCATAGTGTATGCAGAAACGGGAGTAAGGTAACCACTATTCGTATTCGGCCCGACCGCAACTATTCGGCCAAATACCGAATAGTTATTAGGTCCACTATTCGGCCCCGAAGCGAATACGAAGCGAATATTCGATACAGCCCTAATATATATATATATATATATATATATATATATATATATATATATATATATATATATATATATATATTGGAATAAAGCAAGGAAATGTATGTTATTGGACACTTTGCTTTATTTATAAATGAATGTCTCCAAGTCCATGTTGCCGGTGCATGGTATTTTTCTTTTTGTCCTTCTCTTTAATCACTTTTTTTTAAAGGGGGCGAAAGGAAGGGGTGGTATCGTCATCTATTCATGTCTGGTAAAGGGACATGAAAAAAAGTTGAAAACAACTGTCCCAGAGAGTGACTCGTGTATGCATCCTTGCAATGTTGTCCAGTAAAACACTAGTCAAAAACCAAAATTTACCAGAAGTGAAAATTGCTGATCTAAACGGATTTTATTGTGCTGAAAACTGGCATTAACAAATGGTGATTGGCTGTAATTTTCAAGATATACGCTACTAGTTTACTTAATTAGCACCACAATAAAATATATGACGTAACTGTTGTGGTTGGTTGCATGATTTTTTTTTTATAATAGACGATAAAACTGTGACTAGAAGTTGTTGATGCAATTCGATCTATGCGACATCACCATTCCGTACACAATATTTTTTATCTCTGACAGAATGTTTGCTATTATTAGGTGGTGTATTTGTCTTTAAGGAAGATGAGAAATATTGACATCTTAAAAGATCTGAACATCAAGGAAGATTGGCTAATAAACAGCATCCTTTCTCGAAAGCTGAAAGATTTTTGGTCATATCAAGCGCCACGAGGGACTGGAAAAATTTTTATAGCAGAAGGCATGGTACCAGGCAGGAGGGGCAGGGGCTGACTGACACGAAGATGGGCACATGATATAAGTGGCTCCTTGAGTGTGAAAGTGCATGAGGCGGGAGAGCTGGCAGACTGTGATGAGAGCGACGTTCTGCAAAGGACCTTCTCTACATGACGATGATTACGTATTTGTCTGTACGAATACTTTTATATTTAGGTATTTGTTGGCCAGCAACTCTTCTTCAGGATGAAAAGTTTCTTTGCGTGTTGCATAGCAAGGAAAAAGCAACATAGCTAGCATTTAAGTCAGTGGTGGACAATCTTCTTTGAAACAACAGATCTGATAATTACAATGAGATTGTAGAAAATCTCCTTCTTATGTATGAGAGTTCTGGCTGCAACATGTCCTTGAAAATTCATTTTCTGCATTTTCATCTGGATTTCTTTACGCCAAACTGGGGAGCTGTCAGGGATTGGGGAGACTGGCAGGAAGCTAGCTGATCGTTTCCGGGAACACCTCTCTGATATCGACAAGAAGACACTCAAACCAATCCCTCTTCATTTTAATAGTCCTGACCACAGCGGTAAAGATGACATATCTGTCACAGCATTAAAATCTTGCTCTGGCGATCATACTACCCGCCTCACTTTGGAAAATCGCCTTATCCACAGCCTTGGCGTTCTTAGTCCAAGAGGTATCAATATCCAACATACCTTCATCTAAATAGTTCTAATCTTATTACATTTTAAAATGTTAATTATTTTATTTTATTTCATATTATTACCATATTCTATTTCTTATCAATATCATTTATGTATCATTAACACTTGCATTTCTTTTATTCCCAGTATTGTGACTATATTTTTTAGCCATCGTTTATTTTATTTTATTTCATTTATTCCGCATCACATTTTTTAAACGTCGCTCACGTCACCCCTTAGAGATCTACATACTCTCCATTCCTCGTTTGTATAGTCCACTTCTGTTTGAAAAAGGCCGCCCGGTCGAAACGTTACGTTGTGTTGTTTTGTGCACGTTTTCCTTTTTCCTATTTTGTTGAGCTTTTTAGTCATATTTCTCTGGAATTCATTGTCAGGGATAAGCATGGTGACCGATTTCATCAGGACATTGCTGCTATGGATACAGGGTATCGAGGCAGTTGGAGCTCTTCAGTGCTTGCTGATTACTGCTGGAGTGTGACAAGAGACACCTTATCGATTTATTACAAGAAGCAAACAAAGAGAGCTCAAACAGCGCCCGAATAATGACGGAAAAGAGTCAGATGTTTCTTTTTGAAACATTATATGTGAACTTTAACTGTTTATTATTTATTGTGTCTATTATTTTATGTTGAAATATCTATTACCTGAGTATGTAACAACCTTTTTATAAAGCTTAAATATAAAGACTAACTGTTCATTCCAGAGATTTAAAACAGCATGCATTATTTGTATTAGATTAGTTGCGAATCCTTAACAGTACGTTGCAGAACCAACCCCAGCAGCCCCTGGCTGTTGTGTGGTTTCTCTATACAAATTTACGTCCATTAGTTTGCCATTTATTCTGGACGGTCGGCCCCCTGTTACCACTGTCGAAACCAACGCAAGGCGCATGGCCCGCAGCTAGGATTGAACCTGGCACCCCGGCATTACGAAGCGTTCGCATCGACTTAGCCACATAGCCGACTTGTTTGTATTACTGTAATGAAATTTCGTCATTTATGAACAAAACAAGAGCAATTGGTAAATTCAATTATGATATTTGAAATCAGCACATCAAAACCAATCAGAAAGGATGCATTTAAATTCTGGTACCAAAAAGTCTTGATAATGTGTTGACCAGTGTAATTAACACTTAGAGCGTGCTAACTTCTTTCAAGAGAAGAGGGGCTGGCTGAGCAATTCGCGTTCACCAGCTAGCTGTACACTCTGGCGGAAAGTTCTGGTTGCTCGTCCACTACTAAACTGCAGTCCTGCTCCAGAACCTGAGTGTTGCGTGTGCATCAGTTTTACAGATCTCATTCTCTTAAATACAGACTGTTGGTTCCTTGCCTCTCCGGCAGATGCACTCCGACTTCAAAGGAAGCTCCCCAATTAGTCGACTCTTACGACATGCTTTTGGGGAGGCAGTGGGTCTATTCTTGTTTTCCCCACAATGGGGCCCCGAAACCCACACGGGGGGCTGAGCAATTGAGAAATCCGGACTCTCTTTTGGGAACAATGATTGGAATCATCCGTAATGAGATTCCCCCCCCCCCCCCCCTGTCTTTTTCTGTAGTGCACAAAGCAAAATCTCAACCTGCACAGTTCATAGTGACAAAACATAGCCACGCGGGCCTAAATCTTTAGGCCCATGACCTCCCTTGTCCTTCACCGCCCTAAATACTGATACTGACTGACTGACTTTCTACCCCACTAGGACATCACACAAGCGACAAACACCCGATGACACAAAGTGCCACCCTGTGGATGAGGATCGCCGCGGAGATGTCCCAGAAACCGCGTTCAGACAATTGGCCATATTTATGGCCTGCCTATATTTACGGCCCCTGGCAAAAGCCAGAGTGGGGCTTCAAACAACAACAAATTTCATCCTAAAAAGGACGAAACTGGATAGAGTTATCGTGAAGCAAATAATACTGAAACTTAATAATACAATTAATAAAGTAGTGGCACCTTACCATCTCTCCAGACGATGGTGTTGCACTGTGCGATGGGAAGGGCCATTGCCATGGTGACTGTGACAGCAAGACCCGCCCGCGTTGTGAAAAATATTCCATAACTAAGCATGGACTTTTAGGACCATTGTTACCGCCATTACATTCCCGTTTAGTGTCCTTCTTCTCTGACACTGAGCTTCCAGTCTTTCTGTGAACGTTGTTTTCCCTTATTTCCATCCCCTTTCTGAATTTCCCACTGAATGCAACACGGTCCATGGCACTTTGTCCCATGTATCTACCTTAGTACCGGTATCATTCATATCCCACTTGCACACATCTGTAGAAACAAGGCAGTAAAGACAGTTCTAACTAGAGAGGAATTTTCTTAATTCTCACTAAACCCTTGTTAATAGAACCCTTTGCACGAAACCGATGAACAGCTAGAAAACATTGTGTATGAAAGACTTGATGTAAAACAATCCAGCTGATGCCAGTCTGTACGTATAAAAGTAAAGTAAACACGTCCCTTTTCCACGCCTGTAGGTCTATTTGGAATACATAGCTAGACTAATATTTTTGTAAACCAATCGGGACTTCTGGGTAATATGGTCAACATCCGGTCGGATTCTTTTACTTCCCAGGACTGCACCTGGTACCCACTCAAGACTGGATCGACCTGGGGGCCAAGGTCATTTTTGAAGGAGATAAAGGTCCGGCTCCGTCATGACGCGAACTCACGACCTTCCGATCCGCAGGCTGGCGTCTAGCCGCCAACGCCACGGCGACTCCCAGTCAGTATCTATGAAAGTCATAATAGACCGAAGTGCGAGGTTGGAAGTAGGGCTTTACTGCCACCAAGGCATTGTTATAATAGTAGCAGCTGTAAACTGCGGCGGAAAGTTATGGTTGTTCGTCCACCTCTGGACATTAGTCTTGTTCCACAACCTGAGCGTTGCTTGCACATCCCTTTTACAGATCGGACCTATATGCAGATTTTTTGGTTCCTTGCCTCTCAGGTAGATGACTTTAAAGTAAGCACTCAGTTAGTCAACTCTTACGACATGCTTCTTGGGAAGGCAGTGGGTCAATTCTTGTTTCCCCCAGAATGGAGTCCTTGCATTCAGACGGGGAACCTACAATACCTACTCTTTTCTCTACCAGAAACTTTCAGATATTTGTTCCTGTCATCGCATGCTCTCTTAGCTGCGGGCCATGCGTCTTGCGTTGGTTTCGACAGTGCTATCAAGAAAGCTAACCGTCTAGAAAGAAATGGCAAACTACTGGACGTAAATTTGCCTAGAAAAATCACACAGCAGCCAGTAGCTGTTAGGGCTGGTTCTGCAACGTCCTGTAAAAAGGATAGGCAACTAACTAACCATCATAAGCTCTACTAACTTCTAACTTTAAAGTTTTAAAAACTTAGGTCACTAGTGAGTTGTTGTTTGTTTGTTTTAGAATCCAGAAGCCATGAGTTGTTAACACTTAGGCTCGGTATTATGGATATCGCAACCTTTCGGCCTTGATTCCATTGTAAATACCGTAAATCTGGGAGAAATGTGGCTTTCCTGCCTACCCCCGGGATTGAACCCGGACCACAAGGAGTTCGTCTCCCGGTCTCTGCGCAATCCGGTTTAGCCAACTAAGCTAGAGAGCCGGTCATCACTAGTGAGTTGAGTAAGAATTGGCAGCAGAATGCTTGAGACACCACTTGCTGTCTCATCACTCGCCATTTTAGAGTCATAAACAATTTGGTCAGGTGTATTTGGTGTGTGAATTGTCAAATCTAGAATGGGCTTTATAAGCCACTTTCTGCAACCGATAAGTAAGGTCCCTTTTCCACGTCCTTAGGCGTATAGGGCATATAGGGCTAGACCTATATTTTTATAGACCAATCGGCACAAGATGTGTGATGTGGTCATAATTACTTTCCGGGACTGCACCCAGTACCCACTCAAAGCTGGATCGACCTGGGAGTCAAGGTCATTAAAAAAAAAAAAGTCCGTCTGCGCCAGTGAGCGAACCCACGACCCAACCGATGAGTGTCAGTAAATAACTGCAAACAATTGCGCCAGGGTGACTAACGTAAGAAATAGCGATACCAGAATGCCCCCAAAATACCACTTTCTATCCCAGCATATGCCACTTTAGAATTATAAATACTTGGGTTAATAGTAATTTATATAATTATCTGATCTAACCTATGTCACTTTAGAATTATATATGCCCGTGTGGGTTCTGAGGCCCCGTTGTTGGAGAAGCAAGAATAGACCCAATGCCTACCTAAAAGCACATTGTAAGAGTCGACTAATTCTGAGCTTTCTTCGAAATCGGAGTGCATCTACCTCAGAGGGAAGGAACCAACAGCCCGATTACAAATAAGTTAGATCAGTAAAACGGATGTGCACGCAACACTCAGGTTATGGGACAGGACTAGAATCTAGAAGTGGACGAAAACCAGAACTTTCCACCCGTTTAGAGCTGGTGAATGCAAAGAAGAAGAAGAAGAATTAAAAATACTTGAGTCAGTGGTCATTATAATATACCAATCATATGCTACATTAGAATCATACAAACTTTTGCCAGCAGTAATTAATTCATTTTTATGTTGCAACATATGTTACATTAGAATCATACAAACTTTTGCCAGCAGTAATTAATTCATTTTTATGTTGCAACATATGTTACATTAGAATCATACAAACTTTTGCCACCAGTAATTAATTCATTTTTATGTTGCAACATATGTTACATTAGAATCATACAAACTTTTGCCAGCAGTAATTAATTCATTTTTATGTTGCAACATATGTTACATTAGAATCTAGAACACTTAGGTTAGTAGTAACAGATATAATTGTATGTTTCAACATATGCCAGTTTGGAATCATAAATTCTTTGCATAGTCAGTAGTAGTAAACTTAAGCATTGACGGCGGCGGATGGTTTAGAAAAAGAAATTTCTCGTGTCACTGAGACAGGTGGTGTACGAGAGTCGCACCCAAAAAACCCAGCCTGCACACTTCGTGACGACTGCACTAACCACGCTTCAGAACAACCTGAAAAACTTAATGCAAGCAGAAAAGACAGACAGGCAGTTTGTGTACGTGACACATATTTGAGCAATATACAAGGGACGGTAAACAAAAAGGATGCCTCGTATTTTTCTTCTTTCCTATGTAGATACTGTATCTGTCGGATAACACTGGAATAACTGTACTCTGTGCTGTCCGTTAGTAAAGGCAGTTTTACTGGACTATCATCATGGATGATACAATCATATCCATGAATATTATGTCTAGTAAATGCGAAAGATGGACAGCCAGTATGCTTTGCATCAGCCATTGAGGATTGACCTACTTCAGCTCCATCATTAACGAGGTACACAATGTGTCTGACACAGTGCTGATGTCACTGTTGAATCTCCATAAACATTCTTTAAACCTTCGTGGATGCGAGTTGGGACCTCGCCTTCAGCATTGAGGAATTCTAAGACATGACATTGTTTCAACCGAACGTCTTTGCGGAGTTATTTAAAAACCGTTACATTGGCGCTACCTGTAGCTTAAACAGGTTGGTACTGCTGCTATACAGTGCAGAAGATGTTTGATTAATCCTGCTAAATTTACAAATTACACACAGGCGCAGTATTTTCATAGATGGGGGGGAAAATGGAAGCATTACTTTATTTGAATAGTCCCACTATAATCTCCCCAAGTTACACACTAGCTCGCTTCTGATTTGTCGACCTCCAGTCACCCGACATTCGGACACTGCGAAGGGTGCGAGTGGGGGGGGGGGGGGGGGGGTGTTCGGCAATGCGTTGATTTCGCATCTTGTATATTTAAGCACGCAAGCGTTTTTAACACTTTAAAAAACATTTACAAACTGGGTCTAACCTGCAACTCTTCTAGAAAGTGCTGCAACCTATGTCACGGGCATTCTCTTTTTTGGAAAAAAAAAACACAAAAAAACACGTAAATGCAAGACAAGCCAGAAAGGAAACAACATAGCCGTAACCCCCAGGACAGCAGTCCTGTCTAAAAAATTTATGAATGGAACGTGACTTAGAACGGCTGGGGAGATTATAAAAGATCCCACCCTTTATTTTTAACGTCTCTCGTACAATGCATGCTGTGGTTCTCAGCCATTTCCTTTTGGCAGTTGCCTTAACTGACCCGAGGTCAGACAAGCCGGTGATGATGAACATGACCCCAGCTCGACCCCACTCACTCATCATCGAAAGCCACGTTCCCACGGGTAATTAATCGGGCTTGACCTAGATAGAGTTTTGTTTCAAGTTTAAGATTACCTCGGGGCTTCACTTAACGGCTGCTGTGCTAGATAATTTGGTTGGTTGTGGTTGTTTCAAGAGTAAGGCTAGACTCATTTTTGTTGTGGTCAACATCACACCGGTCACTTTTACTTCCCAGCACATTATCTGGTTCCAATTTTAGGCGAGGTGAATAGAGGAGAAAAATGCTAGAGAAACCGATGCCTCATTAACTTACCCTGTCTGGCTTGTCAACTAGTAATATGTCAGTTCTTTTGTCTTAGTTATTGCTTCAATACAGGGTTGTTCAACTAAGGATTCTGTTCACGTTTGCCTGTCCATCTACACACAGTCTGACTTTTTATTCATACTTTCTGAGACTCTTCTTCTGTGTTTGCTGCGTCAGTGATATAAAACTCACAAATAATCTCTAATACGATTTTTCTGGAAGCTCGTACTACCCTAAAATAAAGTTGGTCTGACGGACGAATTTCACCTGTCCGTTGCAACATACGACGTACATATTGAATTATAAAGTGAAGGATGTATAAACAAACATCATATATATATATATATATATATATATATATATATATATATATATATATATATATATATATATATATATATATATATATATATATATATATATATACCTCCGTGTGGGGTTCCGGGGCCCTATTATAGGGAAAACAAGAACAGATCCACTGCCTCCCCAAAAAGCATGTTGTAAGAGTCGACTAACTGGGAGCTTCCTTTGAAGTCGGAGTGCATCTGCCTGAGAGGCAAGGAACCAGCAGTCTGCATACAAATAAGTCAGATCTGTAAAACAGATGCACACGCAAAACTGAGGTTCCTGGAACAAAGCCCCAGAAATGGATGAACAACCAGGTCTTTCCACTGGAGTTTACAGCCGGTGAACGCAAACAACAAACAACAACAACATACACAAACACACACACACACACACACACACACACACACACACACATATATATATATATATATATATATATATATATATATATATATATATATATATATATATATATATATATATAATGTCCCTTGCAAATACATTTTTGTCACCAGACCAGCTGGGCACATCCCAGTTCAGATTCCAAAGAAGTTATAAGTAGAGCACCTACTACAGCAGCACCGGTTTGATATATGCTCTAGTTATGTATGGGCTAAGACTTTTGCCCTGTATAGCATACAAAAGAAACCCTTTAAGACTACAAAGGGTTAACGGATCCTCGGGTTGAAGTCAGTGAAATAATGTGTTTTGAATAAACTGATTTTTTTAAAATCTCTCTTTAGTCTGCAAGACGTGCATTCTGAGTTACCTGGAGACTAGCAACTACTGCCCAATTTGTGAGGTTCTCATTCACAAGACTCGTCCTTGGCAGAATATCAGGTGAGTGACCCATCTAGTTAGCTTCTTTAGAACGTGTTTGAAATGAGGCGAATACTGGGATACTGTCGGGGTGACTAAAACAAGAGGTCAGTTTAAGAATTCACATCATCGCACTTGGGAAATTTCCATAAGTGCTCCATCTCATCTGCAGAAGCCAGCGGCGAGTTCTAAATAAGATGATACCTTTAGTAAGAGAAAAGAGATGCAAGTTATGGGTAAATTAGATTAGGGAGATGTCTGTGGGTTCTAGGCCCCCATTATGGGGAAGCCCGTTAGGTGCACTGCCCGGTAACAGCTGTGTTGTCAGCGTTGACTGATTTGACGGGTTTCCTTTGAAGTCGAGGTACATCTGTACCTGATCTGTAAAACGGATGCACACGCAGACTGAAGTTCTGGAACTAGACCGAAGTCCAGAAGTAGACCAACGTTGCATGCGAAACAGAGAGAACGAGAAGGAAGAGGAAGAAGAAATTAGGAAAGGAATAAATCACATGTTGCAAGTATGTACACTCTCTTTTAATTCTCTCTCACACACACACACACACACACACACACACACACATATATATCGCTTTTACAAGGTTAAAAGTTTAAATTAATTACAGTACAGACCGCTAAACGTGATTCCATATGTGGCGAATTTCTGTTGTGAAGAACAATTTGTGCATACCCGGCCATTTTTCTAGCTTGAGGAATTTCGGATAAGAATAAACATTTCTTAGTTCCCCGGTAAGTTCTGCTTATCAGGTCGGCACTGTATAACGTACAGACGTTTTTAGAAAGAAAAAGTTAAACTGTTGTAACAGTGACTGAAATTGAGCTGTCAAATAAACTAACCAAATTCGTCATAGCATAAAGCGAGGAAAAGCCGCTGAGCCTGGATAGGAGCTGAGCACATTTAAAATACAAAGTGTAACGATGTTAATGGTATTAACTAGAGCATCATTTATAGGAACCCAAGGCAAGAAAATAAAACTAGAGGGGGGTCTAAAAACACACAATAGAAACCTAGGGATTGAAAAGGAAAACGAAAGATTGACTTAAACCAGTGGAAAAGTGGGGTGTGAGGAGTATTGAGTTCATTAAGGACATTATATACTTTTGTATAATCTATACTATAAATCACACACTGTTTCTGTTCTTTGTGTGCTCATTATAAATGAAGTGTGAGTCGCTGCCCCATGACTCCAAAGAGGCGCTAAGGTGGCGCTAGCGCTAACTATGGAAAGAACTTATCTAGGACGCCCCTACCACTCCAAATCGGACCGTGACTCAGGGTTAGCCCCCACACTCTGTAAAAATGTATTTGCTACTGAAAATTTAGAGAATCATCAGACATGCCCTGAAATGGGACTTTGTGGTTTAGGAAATGAGAGCTACGAAGAGAAACTCAAAGACGGAAGGCTTGTATTGTGCTAGCTCCTCGAAGGAGTTTCTACTACATATACCGCAGCGATGGAGACAAAGATGAAAATAAAACTTTTTTTTCACTATCCCAGACGAAGCCGGGCAATTAAATCCATATAGTTATGGATATAAAATAAAAATAAAACAATGCCCCCGTGTACGTAAGAGAAGAAAATACACAATGCTTCTTGTTATTATGCCATTTGTTTTATTCCTTGTACCCAGGTTGGATCATGCGCTACAGAATGCTGTGTATAAGATGGTGCCTGGACTCTTTCAGAGTAAGTAGTGTTGTATATTGCCTTTTGACGCACTCAGCATCTCTGTAATCTTTATCATCACTTGCTGTTGGGTTTACAGCTAGGCTGCGATATTTCGCCTGTCAACCCATCTATTATAGCAAACTCCGAATTAATCGCCCTGGGTTGTTAAAAATCAGTTTCTTCTCGTAGTTCTGTGTTCTCTTTGTGGCTGCCTGACTGTTAGTTCTCCCCACATTAAGTTAAATTGGTTTGATTGATTGATTCAGTAATTGGTTATTTCTCTAACAAAGTGACGCTGGGATACTCTGGCACGCCCATAAACGCCCCGTTCCACTCGGCAGATATTAAAAGTCAATGGGTGCTAACTCTCCGGTCGTACTCTGACTGGATACACGTGAAGCGCGTCATTCAGTCAACCTGTTGCATTGCAGTTCATCCACCTAGGATTGCAGTCCGCCAGATCAACACCTATGAATTCAGAATTCCACATGTACACAACCCGGTAAACCTCGTTAACCGATACTGTTATACAAGGGCTCCCACATTTTACTAACCACGTCTATCTTTAGACTATAAATAGTCCGCACAGCTAATCACGTGACATTTTGGCAAGGAGTCCATCAAAAAGTGATTAGTGGAAGCGGTTTCCGTATGTTGCATTGTGTGACATTTTAATGTGCTTACAAATTCTGTGTTCTGAATGTATTAGTATTACAAATCGACAAGCAGATATTGTAAAGTGGATACACAAGATTTTCAAACTTTGCTGTTAGATTACTGCAATTTTAATTTTAATTCACGGGAGACAGTCGTGTTGTGATGTGTGTGTCACTGCGTCTAGTCAGTAGTTTTGGATTTTTTTGGAAACTGGCTGTTTAATGTTTTTCTACTGTGAATGTGGAAATCTTACTTCTGGGGGAAATACAAAGAGGTAATTTAGAAGCCAGATCTGGAGAATATTGACAGTTGTCAGGTGCAAACTTTCTTGTATTGGAAGAAAACTATTGCTTTCATATTGACTGTGCATAAATGGTGAACTACACTGTGGATAAATTGTGTCAAGATCTGTCGGAGCTCTGGGTAAGTGGATAAAGACAATATTTACTAACTAACCTCTCACAGCAAGTCACTCTTTGCCTCTTTACTAATTGTTGACTAATAGTATAATTATATATTGTAGAAGTACACTAATAATATTAATCCTCAACCATTTGTGTTCATTTTTGTGAATCATCTTCTGCTTCGCGTTCACTGGCTATAAACTTTGGCAGCACGTTCTGATTGTTTATCTACATCTGCGCATATGTTATTCAAACCTGACCTATTTGAATGCGGACCGCTGGTTCCTTGCCTCTCAGGCAGATGCATTCCGGCTTAGAAGGAAGCCACAATGAGTCGACTTTTATGATAGACAGACAGACAGACAGACAGACAGGCGGACGGACTAACGGACGGACGGATGGATGGATGGGTAGATGCTTCTTCTGTCGACGCTACTGGAACAAGTGAGATGTCACATTTTACTTTTCTAAGACCCCAGAAATGAAATGAATGTTCTTGTTTTTCAGATGAAATGAAGCGACGGCGGGAGTTTTACGAGCAGCAGAATTCGCCGAGTAAGTCATTGTTATCAAAACTTCAATATACTAATGGACAGTAAGGTTAAAGAGAACTGCCTGGATACATTAAACTATATCACAAGGCTGAAAAGGGAGTCGCTCTGGCGGAGCCGCTAGGCGTTTCTCTGCTGATCGGAAGGTCGTGGGTTCGCACCCTGGCGGAGCCGGACTTTAAAAAAAAATGACCTTGGCTCCTAGGTCGACCCTGCCTTGAGTGGGTGCTGTCCTGGAAAATGAAGGCGATCGGCTGTTGCTGGCCACCTATATGCCCTATACGCCTAAAAGCGGGGAAAAGGGACCTTTTTACTTTACAAGACTGAAAGTTACAATATAAGGGATCGCTTCCTTTTGCTAAACAGTAATCTGATAATTTAAACCTGTATGGGTTTCTGGGACCTCATTATTATTTGTGGGGGGGGGGGGGGGGGGGGCCCGCCTTGGATTGATAAGAATCTTTTCCATTTAGCTAAAGGTCACTTTGATATTACATTAAATGCCATTAAATAAGTATCAGGTCGTCCCTTGAGTTTGAGACAGGGGAAGTGAGATGGGAAGGAAACATGACACCTCATGTCTTAATTTTGTGTCTGTGGAAGAAACAATAAATAAATGCAGTCTTAATTAGGTGGCGGAGGATGACAATCACAGCTTTTTACCAATTCATGGTTTTTCTTTTTCTTCTTCAGACAAGAGCGGTCAGCCAGTGGGTCAGCCACAGGGTCAGATCGGAGACCGGATCATTTTCTCCCAAGAGGAGGAGTTCAGCGTGTCCATCGAGTTTTCTCCCGAGTGAGTACTGCTGAGATTGTGTTGTGTTCAGTAAGTACGCACACGAGTAGAGGACCCTTTGGTACAACTCGCGTTTTTGGGCCCAGAAACAGAGTGACTTCCCTTGCCATTCATGAATGGCCGTGTCGCGCGACGTGTCCTGTGCTCCTGTCCACATGAGCAGTCCCATAACGGTGTAGGTATAAAAGCATACTCATTAACCGTAGATTGCGTTGATGTCCGTTTCGATTTCTGGGTGCCCACGCCATTCAGGCCGACATGTCCGTCCGTCTTCGATGGGAGAGGTTACGGAGTCTCCCTGCCCGTGTCCTGGTTCATCCAAATACTGCCTGCCAGAAATCAGAGGTTGTAGGAGTTTCCCTTCTCTGCATTTGATTATCGAGGGTGGGCTCCCTGGGTATGACCTTGGTGGGGATCGGGACAAGTACACGCGCCGGTGGGCCCAGCATCGGTCGCACCTTACGGGGGGTCACACTCCACCGAGGGTTTCTGTCTGGCTTACTCCAGCCATAGCCTGGTATTTTACCCCTTCAGGCATAGGGAATAAATTTTGTTAGCGATGGAGACTCGCTATGCACCAGAGCCGTGTTTGTTACAACAGGTAGCACCGCGTGTAGGTACGGTTGACTTGATTGGCAGAGGCCATGAGTTACACACAGGCATTTCCAGTTATTTAGGTGAGATCTGTACATACCAATCCTTGCTACCAGTTTTTTGTTTTTGTTTTTGTTTAAACAATATCTGGATACTGCAATCTATTTCCCCACACGTTTCATATACATGCACACACACATTGACACACACACACATTGGCACACACATTGACAAACACACACACACACACACATTCGCATACACACACACATACATTGCAACTCTAGCCGCCGACTCCAGCATTCATTGCGTGCAGTGTACCTGTTTCAGGATTTTACCAGACTATTTTTTTGGGGGGTAATGGGATAGGCATAGATAGGCATTTTATATGAAAAGGTCAATAAAATGTGTAAAGGTAAGATATTCACTAACAGTCGAGATCAAATGGACAGATGGCCTGAATAGTTTGAAATACTTTTGAATAGACCAGTCTAAGGGGACCCTCTAGATATCCCGCCTTTAGAAATGGGACTGGATATCAAGTGTAAGATACCATTTATAGCGGATATTAGGAAAGCTATCAATTTTCTTAAGGAAGGAATGGCTGCAGGTCCAGATGGTATCCTAGTAGAAGTTTTCAAGGCCTATATAAACACGTCAACGGAATTGCTACATATATTTTTTTAGTAAAGTCTGGGAGACCGAAGAAATACCAGCAGATTGGAGAGAATGATATCTTGTGAAACTGCCCACAAAAGGTGATCTAGAGGACTGTGAAAACTATAGAGGAATTATGTTTCTGTCAGTTCTTAAAAAACTATTAAGTAGAATTATTTTTGAAACACTGAAAGAGGCTTTTAATTAAAAAAATGCTAAGAGACGAACAGGCAGATTTTCGGCCAAACACATCCTGTGCCGACCAGATAGCTCCACTACAAATAATAATAGAGCAAAACATTGTATTAATTCACCACTTTACATTGGAGTTTTAGACTATGCTAAAGCTCTTGACAGCAATGATAGGGACTCTCTGGAAATAATGGGACACTATGGGATCCACCGAAAATTAATAACCTCGTAAAGGCAACATATAAAGACATGAAATGTCGAGTTCTTCATGAGGAAAAGCTAACAGACACATCTGAAATAACAATAGGTGTGCGACGGGGATGTCTTCTGTTTTTACTGGCTATTGACTGGATTATGAAGAAAGCAACTGCTAACACGAGGAATGGAATTCAGTGGACCCCTACAAAACAGCTTGACGATCCGGACTTCGCTGGTGATATTTCTCTCCTGCCCCACACAAATGAAAGATTAATATATGTAATGTGAGATCATAGTAGCTAGACTTGAAAATATATAAGGGAAAGACACAGACAATTTGAATAAACCACGCAAATGATAATCTGGTAACTGTACCTCACTCCAAGTTGTACAGTCATATACTTCTTTGGGTAGTAATGAAGATAAAGAATGGAGAACTGATAGAGATATTAAAATACGAATACAAAAGGCAAGAGGAGCTTGCATAGTACTATTTAATTTATGGAGATCAAAAGAAATTAAAACGAATACTAAACAGTCCTCCTTTCGAACAGCGTAAAGGAAATAGAACATTTAACATTGTCTGTCCAAAAGCACAGTGAAGATCAAAATCTGTTCTTGAATTTAAAGAAAACGAAAATAATGTCCAAAGATAAAACTGGCTGTCACCTAAAAATAACAATAAATGATGAAGAATTTTAAAATGTCACAAACTTTGAATATCTAGGCTCTATAATAAACAACAATGGAGACTGTTCGACAGAAATTAAAAGAAGGATGGCCATAGCAATGCAAAGATCGATCAGCCTTAAAAGTCTATGGTTAAGCACCAGCAAAGAGATATAAATTTTCAATTTTGAGAGCATGCATCTTCCCTGTGGCTACACACGGATGTGAGTCGTGGACTATCTCTCAGTCCTTGAGAAAGAGAATAGGGGCTTTTGAGCTGAAATGCTATAGAAAGATTCTCAGAATATCTTGGATAAAGAAGTTGAGAAATATTGACATCTTAGGATAAAGAAGTTGAGAAATATTGACATCTTAAAAGATCAGAACATCAAGGAAGATTGGCTAATAAACAGCATCCTGTCTCGGAAGCTGAAATATTTTGGTCATATCAAGCGCCTCACACCAGATTTTCTCCCCAAGACTTACTTCAACGCCTCTCTAGAGAGGGACAGTGTATTATATTCAGACTAAGGACTGGGCACAACAGATTTCGTCAATATATGTTCAAATTTTTCGGTGTAGGAAATACGGAGACGTGTCCCTGCAGCGTGGCACCCGAAAATGCTGAGCATGTGCTCCAACACTATCAACTGTATGCTGACAACAGAGACGCAATCTGGCCTGTTCCAACCACAATGAAGACAAAACTGTATGGTACACGAGAGGATATGGATTGCACGATAGCTTTCATAAAGGCTACCGGCCTCCTGATATAAGTTTTCTGACAGAAGGATTGAAGAAGAAGAAGAAAAAGCGCCACGACGGATTGGAAAATATAACAGAAGGCATGGTACCAGGAAGGAGGGGCTGGGGCCGACCAACACGAAGATGGGCACATGATATAAGTGACTCCTTGAGTATGAAAGTACATGAGGCGGGAGAGCTGGCGAGAGACCGAGTTTCTTTCAGGCAGACTGTGATAAGAGCGACGTTCAGCAAAGGACCTGCTACATGATGATGATGAATGTCAAATCAGAACTGCTTTATGGAGCGGAAATATGGAGAACAACTAAGGTAGTTATTAATAAACTACAAACATTTATTGACTGGTGGCTGCACAGAATAGAGGGAATTAAAGGGTATGATAGAATCACTAAGGGCGAGCTTTGGGAGAGAGAACTAAGCAAGTTTCAGTGGACCAGGAGGTAAAGAAAAGTCACTGTCATTGGAAAGGACACAGGTTGAGAAAACCTTAGAACAGTATAACCAGAATGTCTTTGCATTGGAACTCACAGACCGGGCCATAGAAATAATAGTAGACACACACACACAAACACACACAAACACACACAGACACACTCTCTCTCTCCCTCTCTCTCTCTCTCTCTCTCTCTCTCTCTCTCTCTCTCTCTCGGGAAAGAGAGCTAGAAAGATTAGAAAGATCAAGAGGACATGGGGTGAGCGGCATGCAGTAGCGAAGGATGGAACCACTTGACTAAGTTAGGCTCAAGGCCTATGCTCTATTGGGGGATAGAAGATAAAAGAAGAGAAAGCATTGCTTTTAAATGTGACAGTCAAGGGTAATTTGCATGAATTTCGCAATTGAAGAGTGGCCTTTTTGCAGTGACGCCGAAACCTTGACTATCGACTCTGTGTTATGTTCTCATCGTCGACGTCACTGCACATTCGGGCATTCACCTGCATTGCTTAGTCCTTCCATGCTACAGCCACACCAACTTACTACTGATTGTTCCTTCTTAGAGGTAATTATAATGTCTCCTATCTTTGCATCGAAAGCGGCATAGACGAGCGCCGCCGTGCTTGACTCCCTTGCCGTGTAGTCGTGTTAGTGTTAGAGATTCATGGCTAACAACAGTAGCCTAGTCCATAAAGAGTTTATGATATTTGACTCTGTCGAAAATTCTTCCAACATGCGTTGGTCTCTTTCTATGTATTTATGTGTGTGTGCGTGTGTGCGAGAGAGAGAGAGAGAGAGAGAGAGAGAGAGAGAGAGAGAGAGAGAGAGAGAGAGAGAGAGAGAGAGAGAAAGGCGGGGGGGGGGGGTTAATATATTCGAGGTTACTTCATAACAGCCGAGTGAGCGGGGTTTCTTGATTTCGCATCGGAGTGGTTGCTCTTTAAACCGAAGGGAGAGAGAGAGAGAGAGAGAGAGAGGGGGGGAGAGAGAGAGAGAGAGAGAGAGAGAGAGAGAGAGAGAGAGAGAGAGAGAACACTGTAACCGTTTATTTTATGTCCTTTTCAGCGGGAAACCAGTCAGAGAAGCCAACACAAAACACCTTAAGCGATCTTCTGACATTGTAAGTGCACATTTGTCTGTTCGTACACACATGCAAGCGAGCTTGCGCGCCCGAGCTCGTATAGACACTGTTTATATGAGTGTTGCTGTGGACATCTGTTCAAAATCGCCAGCCAGACAACATCCTAACGACCATGATGACAGCGAATGTGGCTTATTCATTATCAACCATAGGCACCAGAACCTGGAACTCACCCTGTCCCCCCTTTTGTCCCAGTTATTTTGTGTGTAGACTGAGTAGCCCTCTTTGGCCATGATCAAAAGTCTCTTTTACAGGACGCTACAGAACCAACCCTAACATTTTGTAGCTCGTACGGTTTTTCTAGGCAAATTTACTTTCTGTAGTATGCCATAGCCTTGCCCAGCACTTTGTTATTTTTCTTGTTTATATTTCAAGTATTATTATAATGATATTAGACTAAGATTTTTCCCATTCCCCCCCCCCCCCCCAAATCCATTTTTGCGCTTCTACAGTATGTTTGATGCGGGTGGGGTGGAGGGATGAATTTTCCGTCTCCAGTGTCTTTTCTGTGACGGAGCGGGGCGCCTGTTAGGACCCCTTACATGACCTAGACTGCATGCAGTCGTGGGACGTAGGGGGTTGGGGTTAGGGCCAGTTCTGCATAGACCGGATCATTTTCTCCCAAGACGAAGAGTTCAGCATGTCCATAGAGTATTCTCCTGAGCTGTGGCAAACTACTAAACGTAAATGTGAACAGTGGACAATTTTCAGCATACAGAATACATCTTAGACCTGCTGGGGTAATCTATAGTTTTTTTTTTTTTTTTAATCTACTGACGGAAGTTTCTGGAGTCTTTATAAAAGTAGTAAATGTTTCGTTTCGTAACTATAAATTTTGTACATTTTAACAATCTGGGTTGCTTTTTGTTTTGTTTTTTGTCTATGTATTGCTTGGGTTTTTGTTTAGCGAAGCTGGGTTTTTCAAAAAAAATTCCATTGGCAGCCCTGGTGTAGAGGCATAAGAGTCACAACCCATTCACTGGCGATGGCGAGTGTGACTAGCAAGACCCGCTCGTGTTATGAAATGTCTGCCACAATTAGAGCCTGACAGTTCAGGACGGTTGCTGCCATCACAAATATTTAGTGCGCTTCCTCTCTGACGCTCAGCTCTCAACATTTCTGCAATAAATTTTCCCCCTTTTATTCCCGTTCCCTTCCTAATTTGCCCCCCCCCCCCCGGCCGTTTTCCCTCCCCCTCTTCCCTCCCTTTTCCATGCAATACTGTCCATGGAATATTTTTTAATGAATCTACCTCAGTGCCTGTATCATTCATATCCCGCTTGCACACATCTTTATATCGTAGTAGAGGCCGAACCTCGACGTCTTCTCGTCATCATCATCATCACGAAGTGCTTTGCCGACTGGCATAGGCGATCATGCCTCTCCACAATCTGCGATCCACAAATGCGAGTAACAGTTCGTGTGATGACACCCCTCCATGATATGACAAAAGGTTTTCAAGTATCTCCTTAGGCTGTCTTCCTCTGTCTCTCTATCCACAGATCTTTCCAATGGTCACAAAATGTTCCTTCTTCTCAACTACGCTAGCGAGCCGGGCCTCGCCTCTTTCAAATATCTGAGGTGCTCTTCTTCGACATATTCGACGCCTCTGTAATCCACCGTAGAGAATGGTGTCAGTATTCTTCCAATATTTGCTGTTGGTATTATAACTCAGCTCTGTGGCTAAGTCGATGCCAACGCTTCGTAATTTTGGGATGCCGGGTTCGATCCCAGCTGTGGGCCATGCGCCTTGCGTTGGCTTCGACAGAGATATCAGGGGGCCTTACCGTCCAGAAGCAATGGCAAACTACTGGACGTAAATTCGCCTAGAGAAACCACACAACAGCCAGGGGTTGCTGGAGTTAGTTTTGCAACGTCCTGTAAAGGATACGCAACTAACCTATTGACTTATCCATGGTTGGTTGGTTTTTGTGGCTATGGTTTTTACAGGATGAGGTAGCCAACCTCAAGCCCAACCCTACCCTTAGTCGCCTCTTACGACATGCCTGGTAGGGTGCAGTGTCACTATTCTTTGCTTCCCGTGAGGGTCCCGGTGACACACGGGACACACTAACCTATTATAACTGAAGTGTTGGGATTACAGTTTAGAGGTAGGCTTGTTCACGACATTTACAGTTGAAGTATTATGTTTTCATAATTACAGTGGGGATTGTTTAGTGTATTTGCAATATTTACAGTTGTAATTTTCAGTTCACAACAGTTACTGTTGAGATAAGTGTGTTCACAATTTTGACAGTTGACATATCGTATTTTCACAAAAATTACATTTGAAATTTTAGTATATTTATACAGTATTGACAGTTGGGATATTGTATTTCAACAACATTTTCAGTTGAGATTTTAGAGTTCACAGTATTTTTAGTTGATATATTGTATTGTCACAACAACAGCACTGGATATTTAAGTGTGTTCACAATATTGAGAGTTGATATTAGGGCTGTACCGAATATTCGCTTCGGGGCCGAATAGTGGACCTATTCACTATTCGGTATTCGGCCGAATAGTTGCGGTCGGGCCGAATACGAATAGTAGTTACCTCACACCCGCTTCTGCATACACGGGCTTAATGCTGACAACATAGAACTATTGATTTTGTTGAAAGCTAATGCAGCTTTCCTGCATTAACTAAGCTGTCAGTGACAATTTCCAAGTTCAGTTACTTGTTATAATACTTAGGATTCTTTCAATCCTAGTTATTAGTTACCACAGACTCACTGAAGGATGCAGATTGTGGAGATAAGGCCAGCCAGAGAGATGAATGGAGACGAGTGATATCTGCAGCAGTAACTCAAGGGCTCAGAATGCTAAAGATAAGATGACTATTCTGTGCTACTTTATGTGAAGTAAAAGTTCAGCGTACATTTGACATTATGACAGTATTCGGCCGAATAGTTGGTCCCGCTATTCGTATTCGGCCGAATAGTGAAAATCACTATTCGGTACAGCCCTAGTTGATATATAGTATTGTCACAACAATCACAGTTGAAATTTTAGTATGTTCACAATATTGACAGTTAGGATGTTGTATTTTCACATTTACAGTTGAGATTTTAGTATTTTCTTAGTGTTGACAGTTAAGATGTTAGTGTGTTTGCAATACTTACAATTGGGATGTCAATGTTTTAACAACATTGACCCTTGGAATGTTAATTTATTCATGACATTGACAATTGGGATGCTAATGTGTTCTCCCCAGCGCCAACGTGACAAACGCTACCTCAAGTGCCCTGCGGGGTTGAGGGTCTCGCACTTGAAGAAGTTCATTAGGTTGAAGTTCACATTACCTCAACATATCCAGGTCAGCTGCATATTTTATGATTATTTATCTTTTTTGATTGTGGGAAGCATTTCGTTTTAATGTAATTTTCTTTTATGAATTAAAGAGGACATCCAGGTGATGTTTTTTTTTTCTTTTTCTTTTTTTATTAGGGACATACAATCCTAACCTGCATAGTCCGTGGCGACAGCACTGGCCATGCTGCCCTAAATCCTTTGGTCGTTTGAATTTAATTTGGTTAGTTCGACGTTAGTCTGCCCATTTACACAATGTTGCATACTAGCTCACTTCTGATTCGTCGACCTTGAAAGAAAAATAAAAACGTAAATGTAGGACAACCTAGAAAGCGATCGATAGTGCGACACACCCGTAACCTCCAGGAAGGAAGACCAGCCCAACAAACTTATGAATGGAACGTGACCTACTTTTTTGGGGAGACTAACATCGAACTAACCTCTTTTCATTGGGGACATAAAATCCTAACACGCATAGTCCGTGGCAACAGCACTGGCCATGCTACCCTAAAACCTCAGGCTCAAAGACCTCCCTGCCTACACCGCAGATTTAGTACATACAGGCAGTAAGGACCCTTTCCCACGTCTTCAGGCGTATTGGGCACAAAGGACTAGACCTATATGTTATAGACCCATCGGCACTCGGCAGGCTATCTGGTCAACATCACGGCGACCGCCTTCACTTCCCAGGAAGGCTGAATCGAAAAGTCCGGCTCTAACAGGACCTGAACCTGTGACCTTCAGATCCGCCAGCGAGGCTCTAGACGCTACACCACGGGGGCTGCCAAAGTACAGGCAGTAATAGCAGCTGGATGGATGCAGCCAAAAGTGTTTACGAGGAAATGTCCTGGTATGTAAAGGCGGCCCGCGTGATGTTAACCACACTATCCACCGAGTAAGGATTTGAATAGATCTAGCAATTTCTGCTCCAGTCGCCACTGACGGGGACAGGTGACCTTTACTTGACTCAAGAGGGAGAGGTCCCCGTGGCCAAGTGGTCAAGCATTGTGCCCCGTGCAGTGAAGATCCTATGCTCGGCTGCTGATCCGAAGGTCGTGGTTATGGATCCTGGCATAGCCGGGCTTATTTTCAACACTGACCTTGGCTTCCAGGGCGACCAGCTGTGAATGCAAAGTAAATGATACCTTCCACACAGTGACCTCTGAACTGAAAAAGTAAATGACACCTTTAACACAGTGACCTCAGAACTAAAAAAGTGAACGACACCTTCAACACAGTGACCTCTGAACTAAAAAGTAAATGACACCTTTAACACAGTGACCTCTGAACTAAAAAGTAAATGACACCTTCCACACAGTGACCTCTGAACTAAAAAAGTAAACGACACCTTCCACACAGTGACCTCTGAACTAAAAAAAAGTAAACGACACCTTCCACACAGTGACCTCTGAACTAAAAAGTAAATGACACCTTCCACACAGTGACCTCTGAACTAAAAAGTAAATGACACCTTCCACACCATGACCCCTAAAGTAATAAATTAAAAGTAAATGACTTCTTCCACAGAGTAATCCCTAAAGTAATACAGAAAAGTAAATTACACGTTCCACACACTGGCTCATGAAAGCTGGTGTTTTATAAAAGCGAGCCGTTGTATGATTGATTCTCTTTCAGGCTGGTGTTTTATGAAAGTTTGCCGTTGTATGATTGATTCTCTTTCAGGCTGGTGTTTTATGAAAGCGGGCCGTTGTATGATTGGTCTCTTTCAGGCTGGTGTTTTATGAAAGTTTGCCGTTGTATGATTGGTCTGTTTCAGGCTGGTGTTTTATGAAAGTTTGCCGTTGTATGATTGGTCTCTTTCAGGCTGGTGTTTTATGAAAGTTTGCAGTTGTATGATTGATTCTCTTTCAGGCTGGTGTTTTATGAAAGTTTGCCGTTGTATGATTGGTCTCTTTCAGGCTGGTGTTTTATGAAAGTTTGCCGTTGTATGATTGGTCTCTTTCAGGCTGGTGTTTTATGAAAGCGGGCGCTTTATGCTCGATTCTATTTCAGGTTACTGTTTTATGAAAGTGCGCGCTTGTAAAATTGATTCTCTTTCAGTGTATTTTTAAAATTTAATTGAACTGTTGTACGATTCGTTGTCTAGTTATTAGCTTTTATGTTTATGAAAGTTAGCTACAATGTTATTCTCTTTCAGATTGATCTGTTCTATGAGAGTGAGCCCTTGTTTGACACATACTCGCTGATGGACGTTGCCTACATTTATTTGTGGAAACGGGTGAGTTTATAATCTGTTTATATTGTAATAGAGTTGGTTACACGCTGTCACAACCTCAGTGGTAAAAATTTTCACATTTCAGGTGTAGTTTGTTTATCACAACATTTGTGGTTTAGCCTGTTTGTCCCAACATTTACGGTCCGATATATTTGTCGCATCACTAATAAAAAAAAAAATTAAAAAACTGTCACAAAATTCATTTTTAAAAAAAAAAGTATTTAAAAAAAAAAAAATTAAAACACCCTTTTCACGCCTTTATGTACATTGGGCGTATAGTTCTAGACCTATATTTTATAGATCAATCAGTACTCGGTAGGTGATGTGATCAGCATAACGCATCTGGCCGACGCTCAGCACTCAAGGGAATGGCGAGACGAATGTACAATCAGGCAGTTAGTTACTGGTGCCATCGGAATTGGAACTCTTTGTTTGCTTCTGAAGATGGGGACAGAGCACTTATAGAAGTGACCCGAGTGCAGTGATGTCGATTCTTAATCTAACATTCAACATTCTATTTGTGTGAAAAGACTAAAACCAGACGAAGAAATCAAGTAGATACTATTACAGCGCTTCGTATTTCAGAAGCAACACTACAGGAGCGTTTGGCGCATTAGCTGAAATTTGTAATTTTGTGACAAATTACTTTGTACAGTTGTTTTATTTTTTGTTTGTTTCGTGTGTGGTTAGCGGTCAAGTGAGTCGCGAAAATTTGCTTCTGCTTCTGGTAAGCAGCAGGTGTAAAAAGATCGAGGAACGCCGGTTTACGCCATGTTTGTGATCACAACATTTTGATAACGCGCTCTGTTCTCCCACACGTTTCATTAAATACATGTTTGTCTTAACTGTGTGCGTTCCGGGGTCCCATTGTGGGGAAAACCAGAATAGACCCACTGCCTCACCAACAAGCATGACGTAAGAGTCGACTACTTGGGGGTTTTCTTCAAAGTCGGAGGGCATCTGCCTGAGTGTCAAAGAACCAACATCCTGCATACAAATGACAAGATCTGTAAAACGGATGCATACACGAAACTCGGGCCCTGAAACAAGGCCAAAGTCCAGAAATGGACAAACAACCAGGTCCCTCAGGCGGGGTTTACAGCCGGTGAACGCAAACAACAAACAACAGCCTGTTTATCTGCGCACACACACACACACGCGCGCGCGCGCGCGCCTATTGTAATTTTGTTGGCGGCTGTTGGTGTTGGCACCTCTTTTAACTGCCCTGCGTGTGACTGTTTTTCAATTTTGCCCGGACTAATTATTTTTACAATATATTCCTTGGCTGTCTGTTTGCTTAAAAAATATATGGTTAATATTATTTTATGTTATCCTTTTTTATTTCTTCCAGGATTGCGTCCTGCAGCTGTTCTACTCTTTCTTTGAAGTGCCGACAAAGAAGAGAAAACTACAGAGTGTGACACATATATCGGAGACCATGTCGAAGTCTAGTAGGGTTTTAGACAAACCGGAAAAGAATTGTGGAGACAGGAAGTCTTCAAACAGGAAAGAGAAATCTGATACCAAGAAACAGAGTCGAATGTCCGGGAAAAAGAAGAGCACCTCCAAGGCCAATACCTCGTCTCCAAGCAACGGATCACAACAGGAAGCACTTGTTGCTAAGGGCGCGGTGTCCTCAAATCTGAAACGTAAGCATTCGGACACATCTTCCACAAAGGACAGTTCATGTTTGTCCAGAAGTGGCACCACAACGTTGGATACCTCTTCCTGTTCAAAGAATGCCAGATGTGTGGACACAATAGTGCCAGTGAAACAGTGCGCATCAGTGCACACTGCTTGTCGTCCTGGATCCAAACAGACACCTAGCAGTTCTGACTGTTCACCATCTTCACACTTGTGTAGCGAAAGTTCAAATTGCTCTATAATTTCCCATCTTTCTAGCGAAAGTTCAGCCTGTTCTGTAACTTCTCATTTCTGTACAGAAAACACGCAGTGTTCCATAGTTTCACATCCTTGTGTTGCACATAGAAATAGAAATTCCAAGTCGCCTGCAGACTCTGAAGTCTCCATCACCTTGCTGATCAAGTCTTCAGATGGTCGCGATTTCAAACGTAGCAATAGCCAATTATCACCGGGTTGTGGCCAAACCAACAGACTTCAGAAAGGCGATAACACATCGGAGATTACATATAACACCTTTCTCAGTGGTAACCCCATTTCTGATATAAAAGATAATAGTGTTCTAGCAGGGAGTAAGTTTTTAGAGGTTAAAAACACCATTCTTAAAAACTGCAAAAACGAATCAAAGGTGACACAGAGAAATATCCAGAACAGCAAAGTAGTGTCAGAAGTTCAGGTAAGCGTGAACGGAAAAATAGCACCGGAATTGAAAACTAAACAACTGGTGAATGGTCAGTTTATTTTCCGGCTAAAAAATGGGAAATTTACAAATGGTGAAGTGTTGTCTAAGGCAAGTGATGGTAAAAGCCGTTTTAGTGAATCGACTGTGATGGATACCAGATGCCAGAGCGGTAACAAAAATATAGAGGTTACTTGTATCAAAAGTGGCCCAAATTCCCCGTATGAGAAGGACGATGTACGGAGTACCGGTTGTACCAAGTTTGACAAGATCGACAAACAAGTTCATCTGGGACAAGGTGTATCGCTGGTGAAGAAAATGAAGATCCATACTAAGGATAGTCTGGATGTGAAGTGTAGCAGTGTTGACAACGGTAAAAGAGGCTTAGCTGACACAGGTGGAAAACTTGATGTTGATAGGATATCAGACGTTGAGGATAATAAATTTCACAATGGTGATAGTGTTTTTGATATGAAAGATAATGAGCTTGTGAGCTGTGAGAAAGTTTCTAATGTGCGGGATAAGAAAGCTGAGAATAATAACGAGGTATGTGAGAATAGTTGTGTGCATTCGGAAGTTACATCAGAGTTTAAGGATAAACAACTCGGTAACGTAATTGCAGAACTGAAAGATGCGAATTCATCAGTAGATGACATAAGTTTTCTGAGGAAAAATGAGGCTTTCGTACACCGTCAGACAGTACCAACAGCACATTCTTTCGAACAAGCTAACTCGGATACAAACAATTGTTCCATTAAGTTAGAGGGAACAGCGCTGTCCTCCTCCAGTCAGCGGCATGTTTTAGATAATGAAGACAAGAAGCTTATCACCGAGAGTGGAAAGCGCGATTTCAACTTGACTTACGATGGTCCGACTCCGGTGACAGAAGGTAGATCTTCTCAGTCACATAGTACAGCCAACGGCTCAGGCAAACCTTCAGAAATCTTATCGGCGTCCCAACTGTTGCAGTCTGAGACTTGTGTAGATAAAGAGCAAGTCGGGTCTATTTCTGGAGCTGCTGACTGTCCGACCACAACAGATTCTGAAAATATAAAGGATTTATGCTATGATAACAACAAAAATAATGTCGTTGGATTCAAAGACTCTCAGTCAAGCAGATCTGACAGCCCATCTGCTTATGTTCACAAACTGCCTAACCCCAGGTTACAGAAACCAAAAGAGCTTGAGACTGAACCGAGTGGCCCAAGTGCCAAAGATGTCGATAGTGACACAAAAGAGAATGAAATCTTTCCTGGATCGCAGACACCATCTTCAAGCAGTAAAGTAAACAGCATAATAGGTAACGCTGAAACTTCTG
The DNA here is from genome assembly GCA_905116865.2 of Candidula unifasciata. Classification (NCBI taxonomy): domain Eukaryota; kingdom Metazoa; phylum Mollusca; class Gastropoda; order Stylommatophora; family Geomitridae; genus Candidula; species Candidula unifasciata. The sequence continues at coordinate 750,880 of CAJHNH020003224.1, forward strand.
ATGCAGATGCAGCTAAAACAAAGAGTCTTTCAAAGCAACTTCCCTCTGAAGGAAGCTCAATTTCTTCAGACTGTACAATCTTAATATTGCCAACGGTGTGCACCATAAAGCCAAACTGTGTAAATAAAATACGCCAGTCCATATCAGAAACATTATCTGCCCTAAAGCCAGTGTCCACAAAACATGAAACATGGACCGACTCTCCGTCCTCTACGTCTGCCAAAGAAGACCCTTCAGAAAATCTTTCCCGCGGCTGTATAAAGCAGCACTTTGCTCCTAATAAAGTTAAAAACATTAAAGGGGAATGCCGGAAGCAAAGGTATTCTCCAGAAGTTTTCAAAGAATTGTTACCCTCAGACCATGAGATTGAGAGGCAAAGTGATATATTGAAATCTGTCAATCTTATTTCAAAAAATGTAGCCACGATAACTTCAAAAACAGATATATTGCCAGCTAGACAAACTTCCTTTGTGTCAACAACTGCATCTTCAGAAAAACCACAAAACACCGGTGATGTTACAAATCTGGTATCTTCATCTAAGCCTGTTCCACTAAAACTTGTACAGTCGGCAGCGGAAAACATAGTTTATGGGACAAGTTCTCCTGTAACCTCCTCTTTAGCATCAACAGCATGCATTCTTCCTACCAGTACCAACTGTCTCATGTCGACCTCTGTTACAAGAACATATCCATTAACCTCCTCATCAGCATCGTTACTTACAAAACTCACTACTACGGTTAAAACAAATTCAAATGGCACCAAACCATTGGCAGTCAAAACCTCTTCACTTCAGTCATGCACAAGTGCAACAGCAGCAGCTACAAAGGCTGTTGATACAGTGTCTCGCCACTCGCTTCTTGCCATCTCATCTTCAACTACACAAAACAAGTGTCTTTCCTCTTATACCATTGGAAAAGGTGGCACATACTGGAGCAACAGGCAGCCTGTGTCTGCAGATGTGTCAAAAACTCAAGGTGCTCCCCCACAAATAATAAAATCAGTATTTACACCAACCAGTGGTTCATCAGAAGTTGCACAACCCCGTGTCTCTGGTTCAAACAACATTCCTTTCACGTCTACCTCCGCGTTCAGTAACACTGCCCTTCCGGCCTGTGCCGTCAGCAGTTTTCTCAATCTCCCACCAGCGGAGACATCGCCAGTGAAACGACCTCAGCAGAGAAAGCACCCCGATTCTACAAACATCTCTTCTACAAACATAACACTGCCCAGTGAAGCAGTTAAAGTTGACAACTTTCTCTTCGACATAAAATGCTCAGAGATAGAATCATCTGATTCCTACTCACAAAACAGAGTCTCGAGTTCGTCTGGGAAAGAAGCCCAAAAGAGTCAGATTAGAACGAATCTGAACTCGCAGACACAATTGGACGGAGTTACTACGGACAAATCTTCTAAGACGACTGAATCTCACACCACGGCCGTTCACCACTTACCAAAAACCGTATCGCAAACTACCAGACCTTATTCCACAGCAAGATCTGTTAGCACATCGCCCTCCTCGAAAACAAAATACAGCAACAACATCATTCAGACGACCAAAATCAGCACCCTCATACCCAAGTCTAGCTCCGTCAGCAGTAAAGCGGGTGCATTCCCTAAGACACCCTTATACCCAGCTCACATTAACAGCCTTTTGCTATCCAGACGAATCCTGAACAACTCATTAGCATCTCATTATCAGAGGATAGACGCATTATCATCTATCAGTGCAGGCTCGAGTAGTGCACAAGAACTAACGCCCAATCGCTCCGCCTTATCCTCGCCATCATCTTCTACGCCGTCATCGCTTGTATCTTCGACTACATCAATTTCCCAGCACAAAATGTCTTCCGCCGCTAGACAAAGTTCAAAGGGCATATCCGGTAGAAGCGATAAAAATCCAAAACACAAAACAATACCGCCGTTGTGTATACCGAAGTCCTCTTTGATTGGGCCGACAACACTAAAGCTCCAAAGATCGCCCGGGTCAAACGATCATTACATCTTCACCCCGCTTCTTCATTACAGTCCAACATCTCAACATAAAATGGAGCGGTCCAAGTCAAAAGAGAGCAAACATAAGACCTCCCATTCCCGCAAGTCAGTACACACCGGTGGCAAAGGAACTGTGAACTCGCCCAGTAAACAGAGAGTTCCAAGCATCAAAATCTCGGACATCAACAGAAACCCGGTTATTGTAGAGAAGGGTGGCAGTAGTAGCAGCAGCAATAGCGATACCAACCCCCACTATCATTCTCCATACAAATCGTATAACCACGAGATTTCCGCTTCTTCCGCTCTGGAAAGTAGAACACCTCGAGCCCATAGTCGAGGGCGCAACGAGGGAAACTCAACTGGTCACCATGATAAGATGCCTGTTCGAGACATTCTGCGGCCTTCCGACTCCGAGCTGTTACTGAGCAGGCATTGGCACGCGTATTCCACCGCCGAGTTACTGTTCAGTGGGTTTAACATGCCTGCCCATTCGAAGCTTCATGATCTCCAATATGACACGGATGCCATGCCTCTGGATTACTCACAGTCGTCTTCAAAATCTTAGAGAACTTAGGTAGGAAATTCCAAAAAGGGTATTTGCACCTGTTTAGATGGTGACTGCGTCACTGTGGTATGAGAAAAGATTGAGTGCGAGATATCGTTGTACTTAAACGTACAAGTTATTATTTCTGTTAAAAAGTGTGTGTTTTGTGAATGGGAGATAGATATGGCGACCATATGTCCCGTTTTTTAGATGTGCCCCGGCCGTCCGGTCGGTACTCAGAGAAAAAGTGCCAATTGTCTCCTTAAAAAAAAAAAATAGGAACAAGTTCGACAACAGAACAAACACTTACTTATGCTTATATATGTATACCATTTTATATGTCGTAGTTTTAGATACGTGTAATCCTTGTAATGTGTTGATGGGAATTTTCATTGTAGCATTTCTTTTTTTCCAGCGCAGTTACAGTCGATATTATTTCGTTTGTTGTGGCTATAGTTCGGTCTGGAATACCATTATGGTGAACGCAAAGAGCAAGTAATACACCTGTCCAACGAGTAGCTTTTACTCCATTTACTCCGGTAACCTTGAAGGGAGGGGGGTGGGCAGCTGGGGTTAAACTGAACTACGAATATCCTGTTCTCAGCTTAAAATATTAACCGGGCGTCTTGCTTTCAGCTCAAGATATTATGGTCACCCTAGAGAGAGAGAGTGGTGGGGGGGGGGGGGGGGTAGCGGGAGAGATAGTGGTTAAATGAAACCCATCCTGTTACGTTATATCTGACGCATGAAAGATATTAGCAAGTGTATCCAATCAAACAAATGAACTGTGGGGAAGAAATTACACGTGATCGATTGAACGGAATGCAAACAAAAATTGACTACACCCTTATGTGTTGTATAACTACTCAACGGGATGATGATGATGATGATGATGATGATGATGATGATGATGGTGAACCTGTAGAAAGAGATCAGCTGGGGTCGTCAGAAGTGTTTTTATCGCATCCGCTAATATACTTTTCATATATTTCTATTACCTCTTCAAGTCCCACCCAACGCTTGATGTGTGAATCACTGAAACCCCTCTTTGGTTTCAGGTGGTATTTTTTTGTTTGTTATACTTATGGTCAGAACAAACTTTACAAATCTGGCTTCCCCAATGGTCAGCAGTAATGTTATATTGCCACTTAAGCAATTCTTGAAATGAATTTTAATCATGGATATTCCTTTTCTTTGGCACGTTGTACGAAACTTCTTCTGATACTGAAAGAGAACGGGGTGGGTTTCATTGGATTCGCAAATAACAAGGTAAAAGTGATGAGCTAAGGAGAATGTTAGTTTTGTTCCAGCACTGGAGTTTTACGTGCAAATACGTTTTACAGAAATGGCGTGCTTTATTAGCAGACTATTGGTTCCACGCCTCTCAGGCAGATGCACTCCGACTTTGAAGGAAACGGCTCTAATTAGTCGACTTTTACAACCGGGAAGGCTAACCCGGTCAACAAATGCCCGCAGAAGTCGGATGGGTTTGTCAAAAGGTAAAATATCGCGCGCGTGCGTGTATGTGTGTGTGTCTCTCTCTCTCTCTCTCTCTCTCTCTCTCTCTCTCTCTCTCTCTCTCTCTCTCTCTCTCTCTCTCTCTCTCTCTCTCTCTCTATTGGGATAGCAGGGTGTTTTAAAATTTGAGCAAATTGGTACGTGAAATTGTTGGCTTGTTAGATTGTCGCTTCCATCTCTCTGTATATTTTACCATTGAATGTAAAGATGCTTCTGAAGTATTTAATTTTTTGCACTTGATCCAGACTTTGATCTTTGATCTTTATGTCGATGATTTGTTGCTCCTTACTTAGTCTCGTGACGTCTGTTTTTTTTCTATATTGATCTTCCTGTTTGAGGCAACTGTCGTGTAGTAGGTTTATGTGGTCCTGCAGCTGTTTACTTTCACTGTGGAAAATGCACTGGTCGTCGGCAAAGAGCAGCTCTTTGAAGTTCTCCTGTTTATGGACATCTGGTGGTGTTATATCTGTGTCCATAAATATAAAAAAGTACAGGTGAAAGAACACACCCTTGCCTTCCTCCTGATGGTACTGGGAACCAGTCTGTGAGGCCAGCTCTTGTTCTAATGGCGCTTTCACTCTCTGTATTTAAAAAAAAAAAACTCGTACACAATCTAGCATTGTTCCATTTATACCATAGTTTTCAAGGACGTCTCATAGTTAATCTCAGTTCAATCTGTCAAAAGCCTTTTCATGATCTATAAAAGCGATGTTAATTTTGTGTCTGACGTCATCATTAGGATAAACACATTCTGCCACTAAGCCAAGCGGGGAGGATTTTTTTTTTTTTTTATATCCAGAAGCCATGAGTTGTTAACCCTTTGGCTCGGTACTGTGGATATCGCAACCCTTCGGCCTTGATTCCATGATAGGTACCGTTAATCTAGGAGAATTATTGCTTTTCTACCTACCCCCGGGAGAGAACCCGGACCACAAGGAGTTCGTTACCCGGTCACCGCGCAGGCAGGTTTAACCAACTACGCTAGAGAGCCGGGCGGTGGGGAGGAATAATTTTGCGATCCAGAGCACGCTGACTGGTACTGGCTGTTGTAATGCCATTAAGGCCAGACCACTTGATCTGCAGTTTCTTGATGGATCTAGTACCAGGTGTTGTTCATACAGTCTGTCTGATAATATCACTGTTCACTTCTTGGGTAGATTTCGACATCGATATGTGGATCGAAGCGTTCAGCAAGCCATGGCAAACTACTGAAAGTAATGTTACCTAGTAAAACAGGAAAGTAGCCACAAAATGCTGGAGCTGATTTTCTGCGTTGGTGTATGATATGAAGCTCACTTTTACCCCTCACAAGCACGCACACACACACACACACACGCACACACACACCCGCCCACTTACACACACACACACACATACACATGCACACACACACCACGCACACACACAAAATAAGGTAGTTGGCTTCATCAACTTAATATGAAATAAATTCCCATGTGAACTCCATGGTCCTATTTTAGGGGCCCCAAAAAATATAGTTCCCCCCCCCCCCCCACCTCTCCCCCAAGAAAAAGTCGATTAATTTGGGGTGTTTCATTCGAAGTCGAAGTGTATATGCCTGAGAGGCGAGGAAACAGTCAGCACACAAGTAAGCCATATCTGTAAAATGGATGTGCACGCAAAGCTCAAGTTCTGTAACAAAACCAAGTCAAGAAGTGGACAAACACCCAGAATTTTCCGCTGGTGTTCTCAGTACGCCGGAATTAGCAGCGGTTGAACGCCAAGAAAAAGAAGAAGAAATTGTTTGAATTATTGGTTCTTATCCACCCTCCCTCGGCTTGGCTGCAGCCGCCTGTGCTAGTCTGGGGACAAATTCCAACGCAAACCAACGTCATCCAGTCTCTTTGCCGTTATTGATTATTCCATTGGAAGATTGTTTTGCAGGCTAGTCAGATTTCCGAGTGCCGATTTTGTTGTAACAAGGGTGTTAGCATGTCCCGGTGTTTCTACCAAAAACTGTTTTGTATATTTACATTTTCAGAAACTCTTGTATTTACAGGATTATCTCCCACCCACATAATCACAGACTCTCTTGAACATGCACGCACACACACGCACGCACACAGACATACACACACGCACGCACACAGACATACACACACGCGCTCGCACTCACGCACACGACACCAGAGGGGTACTGGATTTCGTGGTTAATTAAACTGTTTTTCGCACACTGAAGATCTGTGTTCGGTTCAGGAAGCCGTCATTCTGTTTCTGAGGAAGGGAGGGGGGGGGGGGGGGGGGGGTATTTTACCGGGAATTCCCGGGTGCCGAAGAAATTAGGATCGTCATAGATAACAGAGGGGCCGAGTTCGACTCAGTCAGCTAGCCTTGTTGATCTCAATTAACCTGTCCTTGTACATTCCTCCTTGTACAACTTCTATCTGGCTGCCTATGTTTGTACAATAAAAATACATCCGGTGATAGTAATTGGTTTCTAAAGTGACTGGCGCTGGGTTCCCACATCGACCCAGCCTTAAATTGGAATCAGGAACTGCCATGGGAGGTAAAAGTAGGCGACAGGATGTTGAATACGTAATTTGTCGACGGATGTACACAAATAGTAGTCTAACACCATAATCTCTGGGCGTGAAAGGGGTCTCTTGCTTACTGTTGCAATTTTTCTGCATTCGTTCTTATCATGTTCTCTTGTGGTTGACAGCTAAGCTTCGATATCCTTTTTCTTGCGATCGAACACATCCGCTTTCAGCAAACCCTCTATAAGCAACTTTTGTTTTTGTTTTAGACATGCATGTTTGGGGTCATCTGGTGTATTCTTTTTCCTTCCCATCTCCTTCGCATTCTAGTTTTTTAAAACATCGGAACCCACAAGGAGATCGTTATAATTGGATCCGCTGTAATTGATTATCTCCTTTGACTGCGTTCCCTCCAGCCATGGTCAACACCTGAAAGTAATTATCTAACTAGAAGCTATCACAGCGAAGCTAATCGTTGGGACACCGAAACTATTCCCACATAAACTATGGAATGCTTAGATCAGAGACTTTATTAAGGGCTCGCAAACCTGGGGAAATAGAAGAAGAATATACCTTCACTGCAATCTATTTGAAGGAAGATTAATAGTTATTACGTTGAAAAAAAAAAAAAAATGTCTTAACGTTGTAGAAAAACGGACGCTAGAACCCCAGCAGTCGGTTCAAAATGGCGAATATAAGAAGTATTGATGACGCAGGTTCTACTTGGTTGCTATGACATTGACGACACATGCACGCACGTCACTTCCGTTTATCACACTGGCCGCTGATTAGCACGTTAATAGCATTTTATCTGCTCTTCTTTAGTAAAGAATTCACAAGGTGCCTCACAATAGTGACACGTTTAAATGGTGACAGATGCTGCGGGGTGTTTTAATAGACATTATACATTTTGAGATAACGTTTATATTTGTATATTTTGTTAATACATATGTTTCAGTATGGTTGTTTCGTCATTTCTATTCTTTAGCCGATAGTATTATAAATTGTTTCGTTTGATGTGTGAATAAAGAGTTCTTGGGGCGATTTTTTTATTTATCCCTTGTAGTGCGTGAAAGTCCATGTTTCAGTAATTTTATGTCATAATGGGTTATTCAGTCTGAAGAGTGGATTTGAATTTTTGCCCTCTCTCCCTCCCCCCCCCTCTCTCTCCCCCCCCCCTCTCTCCCTCCCCCCCCTCTCTCCCTCCCCCCTCTCTCTCTCTCTCTCTCTCTCTCTCTCTTCTCTTCTCTTCTCTCTTCCCTCCCCCCCCCCATTTGATCTTTGCGTCATAAATTAAGCTTAAATCCTTGTCTGTAGACGTATTCCTTATAAATGAATGTTGTGTTTTTCCCTTGACTTCCTATCAATGAAACACTATGGCCTTGTTTATCATTCTGAGTGTCATTGCTGCTGGTTTGTTTGGCTGCTGGTAATGTGATCATGTGTTCGGAATCATTTTCATAAAGGGGGAGGGGGGGGGGAGATTTTTCTGTCCGTGACCTGCTCTCCCAGATGCTAGAAAGTTTCCTGAGGCCTCACGGTGTTCGTTACACTGACCACGTGACCTTTTGTATGTTACTCTGTAACATTATCAGGCTTTCACAGTAAAGCGAACAAGCCTTGCTTAGGTGGAAAAAAAAAAGGGGGGGGGGGGGGGGGATAGGCGTTTACTTGACTATATATATAAAATGATTGGGAAAAAAAATGTATGTCAGCTGTCAAAGACTAGTCACTTTATTCAAAAAACATTGTTTCGAGTAACCTTCGTAAACAAAACAAGGCGTCAAAAAAAAAAAAAATGTATGTCAGCTGTCAAAGACTAGTTACATTAGACAAAAAACATTGTTTCGAGTAACCTTCGTAAACAAAACAAGGCGTCCAAAAAAAAAATGATATTCCATTGGTTTCAACCTGGAAGTGGGTAAGCCATTTTTGCCTGGCGCTCTAAATGTCGTGTGTTCAGTTTTGCATTCCGTCATTTTTGAGTGAGGGTGTCTTGAAGATTCCTATGGTCGCTTTTTTTTTCTTATTCTGCTTTTGTCGTCTCACTGTTAACAGGTTGTAACCCAGTGTCGTGGTTTTGTCGTCTCATTGTTACCAGGTTGTAACCCAGTGTCGTGGTTTTGTCGTCTCACTGTTACCAGGTTGTAACCCAGTGTCGTGGTTTTGTCGTCTCACTGTTACCAGGTGGTGACCCAGTGTCGTGGTTTTGTCGTATCACTGTTACCAGGTGGTAACCCAGTGTCGTGGTTTTGTTGTCTCATTGTTACCATGTGGTAACTTAGTGTCGTGGTTTTGTCGTATCACTGTTACCAGGTGCTAACCCAATGTCGTGGTTTTGTCGTCTCACTGTTACCAGGTGGTGACCCAGTGTCGTGGTTTTGTCGTCTCACTGTTACCAAGTGGTAACCCAGTGTCGTAGTTTTGTCGTCTCACTGTTACCAGGTTGTAACCCAGTGTCGTGGTTTTGTGGTATCACTGTTACCAGGTTGTAACCCAGTGTCGTGGTTTTGTGGTATCACTGTTACCAGGTTGTAACCCAGTGTCGTGGTTTTGTGGTATCACTGTTACCAGGTGGTGACCCAGTGTCGTGGTTTTGTCGTCTCACTGTTACCAGGTGGTGTCCCAGTGTCGTGGTTTTGTCGTCTCACTGTTACCAGGTTGTAACCCAGTGTCGTGGTTTTGTGGTATCACTGTTACCAGGTTGTAACCCAGTGTCGTGGTTTTGTGGTATCACTGTTACCAGGTTGTAACCCAGTGTCGTGGTTTTGTGGTATCACTGTTACCAGGTGGTAACCCAGTGTCGTGGTTTTGTCGTATCACTGTTACCAGGTGGTAACCCAGTGTCGTGGTTTTGTCGTATCACTGTTACCAGGTGGTAACCCAGTGTCGTGGTTTTGTCGTATCACTGTTACCAGGTGGTAACCCAGTGTCGTGGTTTTGTCGTATCACTGTTACCAGGTGGTAACCCAGTGTCGTGGTTTTGTCGTATCACTGTTACCAGGTGGTAACCCAGTGTCGTGGTTTTGTCGTATCACTGTTACCAGGTGGTAACCCAGTGTCGTGGTTTTGTCGTATCACTGTTACCAGGTGGTAACCCAGTGTCGTGGTTTTGTCGTATCACTGTTACCAGGTGGTAACCCAGTGTCGTGGTTTAATGTATTTGACTTGCGCTTCTCGGGTGGCCTGAGTAATGGATTTGTTAAACTTTTTGCAAGTTTTATCTACACCATTTATCCATATCTTTCTTGGTCTTCCTCTCGCCTTTCTCCCTGATGTTTAACTGTCAAAAGTCTCATATGCAGTCTGGTTTGGCTACATTCTCACTAGATGGCCAAATCTTTTCATTCTTTGTCTGCCAATATAATCCAGACATGGTTTTATTCCAACTTTCTCTCTAATACTGGTATTCGTAACCGTAGTGCTCTTGACAGAGCCCATCAACGAACATTACAACTTCCCCCGACACTTCGATGAGGTACAAGGTGGAAGAGAAGAAGAAGTCTCGTGAAGTGTTGCTAGTGACCTTGCAGAGCAAGAGCATTTCACATGTAATTTTTGTTTTGTTTTAGTGACCTGTTTATTGTCCATGTTTGGCACTGATAACATAAAGTAGGGATCAAGATACCAATAATCATTTGCTGTTTTGCTGGAAGGGAGACATGTGCGTGTCTAAGCAGTGGGGCTAACTGGTAGGTGACAGCATCTGTCTTCTGTACTCTGGCTTCTACCTCTCTTTCGAGTCTGCCATCCTCTGTAAATATACTTCCTAAATATTTGAATTCTCGTACCTGTTTGATTGGTTTAGTGTCGCCACTAGAGCTATGAAGCTCTGTGCCCAATGGCCAACAGCCGTTCTTTGGCGCAGTAAAAACCATCTTACGGTTAAATACGCGCTTTTTTTTCGACCAGTACCACAAAAAGTAAAGGACCTTTGTGGTCGTTAATGAAGCTTAAATTTTTTTTTTTTAAACTAGTCGACTGTTTAAGGATGCTGGGGTTATCATCACACCAGCCGCCTTTACATCCCAGGCTAGTTACCATATTAGGCTGCGTTCACCTGGAAACTAAGGTCAGTTTAAAAACAAAGCCCGACTGGGTGGAGATTTGAACCCTAGACCTTGGGGCTGACATGTAAGCGTCTAGCGACACCCCGTGCCACATATGATGATTTTATTTATTGTTGTCACAAATTTCGCTAGTCATTAGCCATGTGATTGTATCGTGAGGACTGTATTTAATGTAAATAAATATTAACACCACTTTGTTTGCTGTAAATGTGTTCTTCTATTGATTATTATTGATCGCGATAACTCTGTGATTACTTTTGATAGTTCCCATGTGAATTCTTCTGCCCATTCTAGGGGGTGGACAATAGACCCCGCCCCCCCCCCTTTCCCCACAACAAGCGTGTCGCAAAATGCGACAAATTAGGGTTTGGTTAAATAGAATGTAGTGGGTCGAAGGGTTCAGATATCGCAGCCTAGCTGTAAAACAACACGGCATGACAAGCGCTCTTTTGAAGGCGAACTCAGAAGTAGAGCAATCAGTTTTATATAGGAATCCTTCGTGTTCAATACAATACAATACAATACAATACAATACAATACAATACAATACAATACAATACAATACAATACAATACAATACAATACAATACAATACAATACAATACAATACAATACAATACAATACAATACAATACTGTGAGGATTTTATTTACCAGGTTTCGACTCCCGAGGTGGACGGTTTAGACCCTTCTCGCTGCATTTGAAATCAGATTCATCTGCTGTCATCTTTACAGTCGAGTCGTCGATCTTGGCATATTTTATTCAAGGTGGAGAAAGGATTGTGTTGGTTTCATTATTTATAAATCGCGTTGCAGTGACTGTACTAACAAGATACCAACAGCCATCTATTTTGTCAAATGTAACATTGATGGAATGCCAAGTTTTCATGGGCTCATGTGTGGTGCAGTTTTTAGTTAATTTAAAGCCCCATCCTGGCTTTTGCCGGGGGCCCTAAATATAGCCGGGCCTTAAATATTTGCTAACGGCTGAACGGGTTTTCGGAGACTCCACGAGGGATCCTCATCCGCATGGTGGCACTTTGTGCCACCTGGTGTTTATCGCTTGTGTGATGTCCTGATGGGGTACAACTAACCTACCTACCTTCCATGGTGTCTTTTAGAATTCCATACCGCCTTCCTGGCCCCCTCCTTCCACAGGGTCGAGAACAGCTCCTTCATAGTCCTTCTCTAGGGCAGCCAGATCCTCGCTTGTTTCCGAGCATTCAGCCTCCTCCAATCCGCGCCAGAGTACCAATCAATGACCGTGGCGAAGTAGTTTAGCCGTTTGCCTCTCGCTCTGAAGGTCATGGGTTTGTTTTATGACTTCTTCGTTCAGTTCAAGAGTGTAATTTTTACGGAGATCCCCGGGGATCGTCGCTGGAGCTACGATATCGGTTGTGTTTGGTTATCATACACACGATGACCTCTCCATTTTAGTCAGATTACTACCAGGTACGACGTAAATAAATTGGACATCCCGGCCTGCATTCGTCTTCAATCTTTTCCACAATAGTTTTGAATCCTGAATACCGCCTTATACACCAGATAACCATTGATCCTCATAAGCCTGTCTCATCGATTCAACTGTCTCATGCGCAGTTTTCTGAGTTTGAAATAAAATTAATGTGACCCGCTTTATTTTGCATACTTAACAACGCAGTTTTCACTAACTATCAACAATTGCGGATTACTTCCCGTCTCCTGACCATGCGGCGTTACAACTTTGCCAGATAATAGATGTAATGGTGCCTATTTCGTCGGCTCTGTGGCTAAGTCGATGCGAACGCTTCGTAATGCCGGGGTGCCGGGTTCGATCCCAGCTGCGGGCCAAACGCCTTGTGTTGGTTTCGACAGTGGTATCAGGGGGCCGACCGTTCAGAAAGCAATGGCAAACTACTGGTCGTAAATTTACCTAGAGAAACCACACAGTAGCTCCTGGCTGCAACGTCCTGTAAAGGATACGCAACTAACCGGTGCATGCTTAAGTGACATGCTTTGTTTCATAGACGATGTTTTTCCCATTGGCAAAATGAGAAGTCGCAGTAAGATTTACAGCACAGCATCGGTCAGATTGTTTTATGTAGGAGTCAAATGAAGATTTACAACACAGAATAAATTAGATTGTTTTGTGTAGGAGTCAAATGAAGATTTACGACACAGAATAAATTAGATTGTTTTGTGTAGGAGTCAAATGAAGATTTACAACACAGAATAAATTAGATTGTTTTATGTAGGAGTCAAATGAAGATTTACGACACAGAATAAATTAGATTGTTTTGTGTAGGAGTCAAATGAAGATTTACAACACAGAATAAATTAGATTCTTTTATGTAGGAGCCAGATGAAGATTTACAACACAGCATAGATGAGAATTTTTTTTGTAGGAGTCAGGGGACTGTGTGTCCTTCTATCATTCTACGACTTTCTTTGAGTGCCCTTCAGTACATTTGTTGTTTGTTTATTATGTGTATAGAGGAAGATTTAGAAAATAGTCTCCGGTAGTTTTGCTTTAACCTGTTGATTTGACATTATTTATATTGTGAATGAGAGATTGGTATTTGTTTATGTAAATATGTTTCATTTAAATTAATGCTACTTTTTATTATAATCAATATTGTTTGATAATTGGTCGCACTGAAGCGGTTGGTGTATATTTTATTGCAATACAAACGCGTCTTTTACTTGTAGCAGTAATGATCGTTTTACTGGCGATGGCAGTACAATTGGATGGTGGGGGGGGGGGGGGGGGGGGGAGGGAAGGGGTACTAATGTATATTTTAATGAGTAGATAAATTTGTGTTTTCTTCAGAGCCTGTGTGCACGATTTGGCCTACCTTTATCAGCCTCCTTAACTAGTTGAGGTGTGGCCATAATTTTTTGCATCTGTCTCGGATACCACGTTTTAATCTTTCTTTTTCTCTCTCCCTATCTATCTATCTATCTATCTATCTATCTATCTATCTATCTATCTATCTATCTATCTATCTATCTATCTATCTATCTATCTATCTATCTATCTATCTATCTATCTATCTATCTATCTATCTATCTATCTATCTATCTATCTATCTATCTATCTATCTATCTATCTATCTATCTATCTATCTATCTATCTATCTATCTATCTATCTCTCTCTCTCTCTCTCTCTCTCTCTCTCTCTCTCTCTCTCTCTCTCTGTCTGTCTGTCTGTCTGTCTGTCTGTCTGTCTGTCTGTCTGTCTGTCTGTCTGTCTGTCTGTCTGTCTGTCTGTCTGTCTGTCTGTCTGTCTGTCTGTCTGTCTGTCTGTCTGTCTGTCTGTCTGTCTGTCTGTCTGTCTGTCTGTCTGTCTGTCTGTCTGTCTGTCTGTCTGTCTGTCTGTCTGTCTGTCTGTCTGTCTGTCTGTCTGTCTGTCTGTCTGTCTGTCTGTCTGTCTGTCTGTCTGTCTGTCTGTCTGTCTGTCTGTCTGTCTGTCTGTCTGTCTGTCTGTCTGTCTGTCTGTCTGTCTGTCTGTCTGTCTGTCTGTCTGTCTGTCTGTCTGTCTGTCTGTCTGTCTGTCTGTTTCGATTAAGTGTTTGAAAAGATGGAATGTAAGACGTACGTGTGTGTGTGTGTGTGTGTGAGAGAGAGAGAGAGAGAGAGAGAGAGAGAGAGAGAGAGAGAGAGAGAGAGAGAGAGAGAGAGAGAGAGAGAGTTGGTGTTGACCAGTGCTACTGACTTCCATTTGCCAAAAGCATTCTATTGTGACATTTTGTGTGTGTGGCCTGGTTCCTATCAAAGATCGTCGCTGGTCGGGTCAGTATTTGTGTCTGTCTCTTTTGATCGCACCAACACTGCGGGAATCCTTTTTAGGGCTTTTGGTAGCGTGTAATGCTTATCCAGTTTCAACGGCGCACATAACCTAGTCACAATTATAACCTAATGCTCCCCCTTCGAGGATGCTGGTTGTACGTGACAATTTATTTTTCCAGCAAAGCACAGACAGCCTGCCCACCCCACCAATCATTTCTTTTTTTTTTTTTGCTATGTAAATATTTTGCACGTTCAAACTGTTTGCAAGTGGGTGATTTTCTGTTTCACAGACTATTGAAACTTGTGAGCAATTTACGTTTTGTTTCACCGAGGAGTAATATTTGTTTGCTTTGACTTTATGCTGCGATGCTGCCATTGATTGCTGTTAAGACGACATAAAATAAAGTCATTTGTGTTATCATGATTGTTGAGTGTCAGTTGTGATTTATTGAAAGTGTAGTGAAGCATTCGCAAGGAAATGACTGTCAACAGTTCGAGGGCGTGTGTCTTCCCTGTAGCAACGGACGGTCAACACTTCGAGGGCATGTGTCTTCCCTGTAGCAACGGACGGTCAACACTTCGAGGGCATGTGTCTTCACTGTAGCAACTGACGGTCAACACTTCGAGGGCATGTGTCTTCCCTGTAGCAACTGACGGTCAACACTTCGAGGGCGTGTGTCTTACCTGTAGCAACGGACGGTCAACACTTCGAGGGCATGTGTCTTCCCTGTAGCTACTGACGGTCAACACTTCGAGGGCATGTGTCTTCCCTGTAGCAACTGACGGTCAACAGTTCGAGGGCATATGTCTTCCCTGTAGCAACTGACGGTCAACACTTCGAGGGCATGTGTCTTCCCTGTAGCAACTGACGGTCAACACTTCGAGGACATGTGTCTTCCCTGTTGCAGCTAAGGGTCAACACTTCGAGGGCGTGTGTCTTCCCTGTAGCAACAGACGGTCAACACTTCGAGGGCATGTGTCTTCCCTGTAGCAACGGACGGTCAACACTTCGAGGGCATGTGTCTTCCCTGTAGCAACTGACCGTCAACAGTTCGAAGGCATGTGTCTTCCCTGTAGCTACTGACAGTCAACACTTTGAGGGCATGTGTCTTCCCTGTAGCAACTGACGGTCAACACTTCGAGGGCATGTGTCTTCCCTATAGCAACGGACGGTCAACACTTCGAGGGCATGTGTCTTCCCTGTAGCAACTGACCGTCAACAGTTCGAGGGCATGTGTCTTCCCTGTAGCTACTGACGGTCAACACTTCGAGGGCATGTGTCTTCCCTGTAGCAACTGACGGTCAACACTTCGAGGGCATGTGTCTTCCCTGTAGCAACTGACGGTCAACACTTCGAGGGCGTGTGTCTTCCCTGTAGCAACTGACGGTCAACACTTCGAGGGCGTGTGTCTTCCCTGTAGCTACTGACGGTCAACACTTCGAGGGCATGTGTCTTCCCTGTAGCAACTGACGGTCAACACTTCGAGAGCGTGTGTCTTCCCTGTAGCAACTTTTGAATGTGAGTCGTTTACTATCTCACATTCATTGGGAAAGAAACAAAGTTGGCTTTTGAAGTGAAATGAAAAACTGGCAGAATACCATAGACCTAGAAGAAAAGTAGTACAGACACCCTAAAAGGTCTTCAAAGGGTACTTTCCTAAACAGGAGAAATGCACAGGTCGCGGGACAGTCAAATATTTCAGGGGGTGGTAGATTAGACACAAAGTTTAGGTTAGGGTTAGTGTCAGGTAAACGCTCGAAAACCTTGGTCTTGGAAGAAACGCGCTAAAGCACACAAAAACACGAAAAACCCGCTCTTACCACCCTCTAAAATATTGGTGACGTCATTTGTGGTCGGCTTAAAGGAAAGCACCAAATATCAAGAAGACTGGCTAGTAGGCAGCATCTTGTCCCTGAAAGTAAAATATGTTGACCATATCAAGCGCCACGGCGGAATGGAAACAATAGTAGCCGAAGGCATGGTACCAGGAAGACGGGGCACGTTCCCACCAGTACGAAGATGGACACAGTATATAAGTGAACAACCTGGGTAACAAAATGCACGAGGCGGAATATCTGGAGAGAGACCGAGCTTCGTTCAGGCAGGCTGTGATGAGAGCGACGTTCTGCATAGGACCTGTTCCATGATGCTGTTAGTAGACAAATATGATTAGCTGGTGTATATATGCCTGCCCAGATCTTGTCAAAATCTGAAGGATGACTTTGGCGAGATCTTTCAGCACAGACCTGGCCAACCAGCGAAAAAAATCTGGCCCACAATTCTTTGCTACTGCTCCTCGGCGGTCAGCTCTCGATACTACTGTCATAACCAACGCAAGGCGGTTTGCTACCAAATCACATGAAGCTGGTATTGAACCGGGCACCTCTGAATTACGATGGGTTTGCAATGCCTAAGCCACATAAACGACGAGAGGACATAACAGCATAATAAATTCGAGCAGACATATAAGAGCTCACGATAAGGCAAGATCGTCATCAAGTGCTTTGCCGACTTTCTTGGGCGATTTTGTCTCCCCACAATCTGCATGTATCAGTTAGTGTGCTGACAACCATCTATGACTTGAAAAAGGCTGTTAATAATCTTCTCGTGCTGTCTTTCTCTGTCTGTTTCCACAGATCGTTGTAGTGGTCACATATACTCCCGAACGTAGACTCTTGAAGGAACACAACCATACACACGAGCAACAAACTAGGTCGCCATCGCAAGCTGTCCAGATAAACAGATGGCCAGGTTTTCGCGGGACTCAAAGTTAACACTTGAGCAGACTGTTACTTGCATGAAGCGCCGTCAGACACATTGTCCCAGGATCGAAAACAAGACTAACTCTTATAGATCATTCCAAGTTTTTCTCTAGACTTCTCGAACATTCGACACCCAATTCACGCTTCCTCTACTATGGCACGCTTCAGCTAACTTCACGTTTCCCTCATTTGTTTCATTTCACGTCGTACTGGAAACCATCCAACCAAATTCAAGCACATAATTCATGTTTAGTATTTAACCCCGTTAAAAAAATGAGAATATTTTTTTAACAATGAGAAAATGACTCATTCGTGTTTATGATAAAGTGAAGCTGATTGTTTCCACTTTTCATTTGGTGTGATATCTTTTTTTGAGATAAAACATTTAAGCTGGTGTGTTTTCATCTTCAGCCCCAACCACAACATTGAACATAGGCCCTTGATCAACTCCCATGGGCTTCCATGAATCTCCTCATCGTCCACAGCTCAGTACATGACCTCCGACGGTTTTGCTTTTAATTTTCTTGATCATGTGCTTTATCAGTTTCATCTCCCCCCCCTCTCTCTCTCTCTCTCTCTCTCTCTCTCTCTCTCTCTCTCTCTCTCTCTCTCTCTCTCTCTCTCTCTCTCTTTCTCATTGTTCCGTTGTGCCATTATATCTCACATCAGGTTTCTCCATTCCATTCTATCTCTTTGATGTTATTAATGGAATCCAGTCCAGCACCTTTGGCCTCTCTCTAAACCTTCGCTTTAGGGTTTCTTTTGGACGTCCTCGCTTCCTTAATCCTTTTACTTCCAGTTTTAGTACCTGTTTTGGTGATTCTCTTTTCGTTTCTTCAGAGGATGTATCCAATATAGCGCCATCTTCATTGTTCTTGCAACTTGTTACCAATGGTTGACCAGGGTTCCCAGGCTTTGTTTAGGCTTTTAAAAGTTGCTGATGCCTTTCTAACGTGTGTCATCCTTTCTTTAGTTGTATTTCATTGACTGTCAAAATACTAAGTAACTAAGGAAATACTATCATTATACTCATATTATTGCGTTTTAAATCAAACGCCAGACTTTTTTTATCCTCTTCTGAGTCCACTGACAATTGTTTATCTTTCTGCTTAAGCTCCATTATAGCGATCACCCAGGGCATTTCAGTCGTAGTAATCTTCTCCGGCACTAGTTAATCAATGTT
Organism: Candidula unifasciata; assembly: GCA_905116865.2. Classification (NCBI taxonomy): domain Eukaryota; kingdom Metazoa; phylum Mollusca; class Gastropoda; order Stylommatophora; family Geomitridae; genus Candidula; species Candidula unifasciata. Next base: position 769,214 of record CAJHNH020003224.1, read on the forward strand.
TGTAGTTTATTAGTGGTTCTCGCAGTGTGTGGTGTATTTACACCTCTGCAAACTTCGTGGCAGCTTAGATAACGGTCACGGTCGCCGTTTGATTAGCCAGACCAATATTTGTTCCGAGATATCAAGGGATAATTATGGGCTGCAGTGAGGTAGCTTCTCCTCCTCTTCCGATTCCTCTTCCTTTTCTTCTTCTTCTTCTTCTTTTTCTTCGTCTTCTTCTTCTTCTTCTTCTTCTTCTTCTGCTGCTGCTGCTGCTGCTGCTGCTGCTGCTGCTGCTGCTACTACTACTGCTACTACTACTACTACTACTACTACTACTACTACTACTACTACTACTACTACTACTACTACTACTACTACTACTACTACTACTGCTACAACTACTACTACTGCTACTACTACATTTTTTCTTACTCCTCCTTCTCTTTTTCTTTTTTTTCTTCTGTTTCTTCTTCTCCTTCGATCATGCTACTACTACTACTACTACTACTACTACTACTACTACTACTACTACTACTACTACTACTGATGCTGCTGCTGCTACTACTACTACTACTACTACTACTACTACTACTACTACTACTACTACTACTACTACTACTACTACTACTACTGCTACAACTACTACTACTGCTACTACTACATTTTTTCTTACTCCTCCTTCTCTTTTTCTTTTTTTTTCTTCTGTTTCTTCTTCTCCTTCGATCATGCCTCTCCACACTCTGCGATTCTCAACAGCATGCATCAGTTCGTTTGTCAACTTCCTTCCCTGCCATGTCACAAAACTTTAGAGAATCTTCTCGTGTTATCTGCCCCAGTTTCCTTATCCACAATCTTCCCAGTAGCAACAACATGTTCCAGCTTTCTTCTGCAGATTTCGCTTGCATGCATTCATCCTTTTGATTGCCGTCTCTCTCTCACACACACACACCCCCCCCCCCCCACACACACACACACACACATGCACTCACACATACACCACATACACACACAATTTATGAAATGTAAAAAAAAAAATACTTGCTTCCTTCCGTTTGTCAGGTTTTGTGTGCGCTTGTGTGCAGGTGAAGATTGATCACCTTAAAGTCATCTTGATGTGTGCGCATTCTCTTGCGTAAGAACTAATCCATTCCACTTCTTTTACTTCAGCTTCACCGTGGTGCACCGATCGTGTATTTGACCCGTGTGTAACTTGAACTCTCAAAACCCCAAGCCCAGTTACACTTGCTAGAGAGTGGCCATCTCCTAAAGGGACTTACATGGTATCGATCTGTTTAAATAAGTTAGAGCTAACGTTTTTATGTCCCTCATATGCCCCACTGGGTTTTTAAAAAGGTTAGTTGCTTATCCTTTACAAGACGTTGCAGAACCAACCCCAACAGCTCCTGTCTGTTGTGTGGTTTCTCTGGGAAAATTTACGTCCAGCAGTTGCCATTGCTTTCTGGACGGTCAACTTTCTTGATACACTGTCGAAACCAACACAAGGCGCATAGCCCGCAGCTGGGATCGAAACTGACACCCCGGCATTACGAAGCATTCGCATCGACTTAGCAACAGAGCCGACATTGGGTCTTTATGGATACAATTTCTTAATGTTTATAGACTCCTAGGTAGACTGCGTGGTCTAGAGGCATGGTAGCCACCTCGAGTGGGTTTAGACTTGTAGTAATTCCCCTGGTCTCTGGGTAGTCAGATCGGACGCCTGTGTGCATTGCTGCGCACGTAAAAAATCCTTTGGTGGTTTGAAATCGAAAAGAGTAGCATAACGGCGCTGCCCGGGCAAAATTTTGAGTTGAAAATCTACCCAAAGTATTTCAGGATCCTCGCCGGTGCTACAGAGCCTGTGCACTCCTGAGCTTCTTCGGACTCAGACTTGATTTAGGAAAAGAGCGGAGCACTAATGGGTTACTACCCGTGTGCCATGATATTGATCTGTTGTTCAAAACCTCAAAACTATAGACTCCTTCTCACAAATACGGCTCCGCCCTCCGTCGTTATACTTTCTTAATCGTCTTAATAGTACAGAAACCCGGCCCTCTAGCGTAGTTGGCTAAACCGGATTGTGCGGTGACCGGGTGGCGAACTCCTTGTGGTCCGGGTTCACTCCCGGGGGTAGGCAGAAAAGCCACATGTCTCCCAGATTTACGGTATTTACAATGGCATCAATGGCGAAAGGTTGCGATATCCATAATACTGAGCCTAAGGGTTAACAACTCATGGCTTCTGGATACTAAAACACACAGTAGTGCAAAAAAGACAGCAACGGGCCAGACAGGACCTATCAACCCATCCGCACAGTGAATTATATTCAGATTAAGGAGAGGGCACAACGGACTTCCTCAACATATGTTCAAACATTTCGGTGTAGGAAACACGGAGACGTCCCCGTGCAACGTGGCAACCAAAAATGCAGAGCATGTGCTCCTCCAACACTGTCAACTGAATGCGGACAACATAGACGCAATCTGGCCTGATCCAACCTCAATTAAAACAAAACTGTATGGTACACGAGAGGATATGGACTGCAGAAGAACCCATCCCCAAAAAGATCTCTCTCTCTCTCTCTCTCTCTCTCTCTCTCTCTCTCTCTCTCTCACACACACTCTCTCTCTCTCTCTCTCTTTCCCGCCCTCGCCTTCTGCATTCGTCCACTTCTCTCCTTTGTGACCAGACAAAATGTCTCGCAGGTTGCCAAGAGAGTTGATCGATTCCACGTCCTTCACCTTGGGAAAACTGACAGCCTCGCACGCACAGGCTGAGCCAACAGTGTCCACGAGGGCGAGATCGATTCTTCAGCCAAATAATCGGAGGCTACAATACAAACAACACGCCCTAACAGCTTATCACGTATTCGTTCTCATGACGTATCTAGTCT
>CAJHNH020003224.1:774588-781486 GCA_905116865.2 Candidula unifasciata
ATAGGGTTAGTCATATCAATTGCTATGTAATTTAAGACTCTTTTAATTTGGATGTTTTTTCTTGATGTTTCCCATACACATTTAGATGTTTGTAGATATTTTTTGACTCCGTTTTGGATGTTTTTTGTCAAAGAAATGTGGCAACACTGATGTCGACAAGGGGCTGTGTTAGTATTTGGTTGAAGCGGCTCATAAATCACAAAGAATACTTACGTTACAGAGAGCCGTCGAGGTGTAGCGGCTAGAGGCTCGCCTGCAGATCTGAAGGTCGTGGGTTCAGCTCCTGACAGAACCGGACCTTTATTAAAAAAGACTGACTCATGTCAACCGAGCCTTAAATTGGTACCAGATGAAGTCCTGGGAGATAAAGGCTGCCGATGTGATTACCCACCAAGTGCCGATTGGTCTATATAAGTAAACTGCTTCAGAGTTTTGTGTGTGTGTGATTGATTAGGGGATGTGAAAACCACAGAGGCATATCCCTCCTCGGCGTTCCCGGTAAAAGTTACTCTAGAATTCTTGGGCAGAGACTTAGAAGTCTGGTAGAGCCACAGCTGGACGAGGCCCAATGCGGCTTCAGAGCAAACCGAAGTACTCAAGACCTTATCTTCACACTGAGACAGATGAGTGAAAAAGCCCTGGAATATAAGAGTGAGATGCACTTATGTTTTGTGGATCTGGAAAAGGCATTTGACAAGGTACCCTGGAACAAGCTCTGGGACTGCTTGGCAGGGAAAAACATCCCAGCACCCCTGATCAGTGCAATACAGAGTTTCTACAAAAGGTGCAGAAATTATGTAAGAACAGCAGACCAAAAGTCAGAAGAATTCAAGACCGCCAGCGGTGTTAGACAAGGTGATATTCTCTCACCTTACCTCTTCATTCTTATGATGGATGATGTCATCAAGACCTGTAAGGAGAAGACAAAGAAGTACTCTGTAGGGTACTGGAAGATGAGACCAATCTGTATATCAGAGCTGGCTTTTGCAGACGATGTGGTCCTGATAGCTAAATCAGAGGCAGACCTTCAGTCCAACTTACTTGTCTGGAAGGAAGAGCTTGAAAAGAAAGAGATGACCATCAGTATCTCCAAAACTAAAACCACGGTGATCTCAAGAGAGGAGAAGAAACACCAGATCATGATGGGACAGTATGCATTGGAGCAGGTTAACCATTTCAAATACCTTGGAGTTGTATTAGACCAAAATGGAGGCATTAAGACTGAGCTAGCTACACGAAAAGCAGCTGCTGGGAGACTCTTCCATGCCATAAACCGAGGGTTTCTTAGCAAAAGAGAAATTGGCAAGAAGACGAAAATTGCTGTTTACCGCTCTACCTATGTACCAGTCCTGAGTAGATCAGTCACAGTTACGATGGTTTGGACATGTATGCAGAATGGGAGAAAATCGGCCACCATGGCAAGCATGGGAGGCTAAGAACCAGGGAACCAGACCTCCGGGTGCGCTGGGAAGACAACATCCGACAGTCCCTAACTAACAGAGGACTGGAATGGAACAAAGCCAGAAAGAAAACTGCTGATAGAGACGTCTGGCGATCTCTCTGGCAAACCTCTACACCCCAAGGTAGAAGAGGAGCGACTAAGTAAGTAAGTAAGTAATTAAGTAAGTAAGATTTATTAGGGTAAACACTAATAAAACACGTGACACTAGCGACATATGACAATGTGAGTGTGTTTAAATTTCCTTTAGATGCTCAGTTAAGAAAAGAGAAGGTGGTTGAAATTTATTCCACGGAAAAATGGGACACCTGGGAAAACAACTGGGTTAAAAACCTCAAGGGAAAGGTGAGACGGATACACAGTCAGGCAGTCAGTTGTGTAATTGGAACTGGATCTCTTCGCTTGCTGCTGAAGATGGGGATGGGGCGCTGATGAAGAAGCAATTAGCTGATGTAATACTATGCACATTTGCTAATTATAGCGGCTGTAGTTGTTATTGTTGCTGATGTTATTGCTGCTGTTATTCTGCAAGCATGAAACAACAGCCTAAAACCTCGAATGACGTAACCGCCGCCTCGAAAGTTACATCCGTTCTCCCGTCCATTTTAAAACAAAGTAACCCATATTATTATAAATGCATGTCATTTTTGGCAATTACTAACAACGGGCGAGCATAACCCACTGTGCTCTTAGTCATTTCTGTGCAAAGAGCCGCTCTTACATTTATACTTTGCGGTGGATTGTTGTCCCGCTCGTAAAAGCTGTGTATCGGCGCCATTACTGAACACAGCTTTGTTTTTCTTGCTTTGCAACATTTACTCAACCCCTGGATATGTTTACACATTTACTCTTTTTTTCATATGATATTGTGTATGTATCTACAAAGTGATTGCCTTCCTTAGCCTAGATTGGTTTTCGTTAAGATGTGCAGAGGGCAAACATCAGTTCTACCAAAGATTTATTCACAAAAGACCGGCCGACAGACTCGCTACGCTACTTGTGACCTACTTTTCCGCTTGCCCGAAGCTAGGCCTTAAGACAAGACAAACTGTCTGCACTTGCCGTTGCTCCGCCTACAATATGACTGACAGCTTGTCAGTAAAACTGTGGCAAATCAGGCTTTTCCCTGAACTACCAATAGGATCAAGGTAATAGCACATTATTTCAAGAGCAGATATTTCCCCCTTAATTGTCCTGTTAATGTTAATACATGTCACCAAGGGGTCGCAGTCTGATTCTTCATTCCGTTCTATCCTGTGAAATCACCTCCATATCATAAATGGAATCCAGCCTAGCACCTTTGGCTTCTCTCGCCAACGTTCGCTTCAGGCTTTTCCCCTTGCACGTCATTGTTTTTACAGTCCCTCTATTTCCCATTTCAGTGCTTGCACTTTAATCAGGATGTCTCTAATGCAGCATCTTCTCTGCCGTATAGATGTTAGCTGTTGCCCACACGTTTATCTTTTTTCTTAACTACTATTGAATTCCTCACATTATATGTTCCTTACTTTCCAGTTTCCTTTCATTTTTTAAGGGCTGCCGTTGCCGTCCGAACTCCTGGGTCTGCCATACACGTAACTTGGGGCCCCCCGCAGCAAGCGGCCCCATGCTAATCTGTGTATGTCCAGTGACCATACACATTTGGTTCTTGTGAAAGGTTGTCGTAGGACCATTGGTTTTCCCACGAGCTCATAATGCTATTTAGAAAGGGGGGGGGGGGGGGGATTGGTGAAAGATTGAAAAAAAAAACTGTAAAGTGTTTAAGGTTTAGGTTTAGGTTTACTTGACTGATCAGCACCATGGCACAAGGGTAGTAACCCACATGTGCTCGTTTTACTTCTGACTCAAGCCTGAATCTGAAGAATCTCAGCGCAGTGCACGAACTCCAGCCGGATCCTAAAATACTTTTTGTACATTTATAACTCCACATTTTGCCGTTTTTCTTTTTCTTTTTCTTCTTCTTCTTCTTCTTCTTCTTCTTCTTCTTCTTCTTCTTCTTCTTCTTCTTCTTCTTCTTCTTCTTCTTCTTCTTCTTCTTCTTCTTCTTCTTCTTCTTCTTCTTCTTCTTCTTCTTCTTCTTCTTTTTCTGCTTCTTCTTCTTCTTCTTCTTCTTCTTCTTCTTCTTCTTCTTCTTCTTCTTCTTCTTCTTCTTCTTCTTCTTCTTCTTCTTCTTCTTCTTCTTCTTCTTCTTCTTCTTCTTCTTCTTCTTCTTCTTCTTTTTCTTCTTCTTCTTCTTCTTCTTCTTCTTCTTCTTCTTCTTCTTCTTCTTCTTCTTCTTCTGCCTTTCTATCCCCCAGTGGAGCATAGGCCAACTCAGGCCAAGTCGTTCTATCATTCGCCATTGCACGAAGCTCTCCCTATGTCCTCCCGATCTTTCTAACTTCATTCTCCAGCTGTCTCCATGTGTTTTTTATTCCTATGCCCCTGTGGCTTCCAATGCAAAAACATTCTAGTTATGCTGTTCTCCGGTTTTCTCAATCTGTGTCCTATCCAACACCAGCGTCTTTTCCTCACCTCTACTGGAGCTTGCTTAGTTCTCGCCCAAAGTTCTACATTATTTATTCTATCATACCATTTAATTCCCTCTATTCTGCGCAGGCACCAGTTAATGAATGTCTGTAATTTATTAGTAAATTGTCTTAGTTGTTCTCCGTGTTCCGCTTCATACAAAAGTACGGATTTGACATTAGAATTAAAAATTTTAAGTTTAGTATTTCTTTTAATTTCTTTTGACCTCCACTAATTCATTAGTGCTAAAAAAGCTCCTCTTGCCTTTTGTATTCGTATTTTAATACAGTTCCCCATCTTTATCATTAATATCAGTTTCCCCCATCTTTATCTACATTACTGCCCAAATAAGTGTACGACTCTACGTCTTGGAGTGGGGTGCCATTAAGAGAAACCACACTACTATTTGCCTATTCTCATTATTTTTGTCTTTCTTTATGGATTTTCAGACCAAGCTGCTGTGATCTCCCATCAAGGGTATTTAATTTATCTTGTATCTGATTCCGCGAATGGGACAGAAGAGAAATATCATCAGCGAAGTCCAGATCATCAAGCTATTTTGTAGTGGTCCAGTGAATTCCATTCTTGATGTTAGCAGTTACAGTTTTCATAGTCCAGTCTATAGCCATTAAAAATAGGAGAGGCGACAAAAGACATCTCTGTCGCACACCTGTTGTTATTTCAATTGTATCTGCTAGCTTTCCCTCATGAAGACCTCGGTATTTCATTTCTTTATATGTTGCAACTTTGCCGTTAGGCTACTCTTTTTCGATTTCCAACTGCCAAGGGATATTTTACGTGAGCAAAATTATAACCTTCCTACAATTTTCTAAGGGTGGAGGGAAAGACAAAATGACCTAAGCCTCGTTTAACTGTGTAATAATAATATGATAATGAGTTACAAATAAATGTAATTCTTCTTCTTCTTCTTTTCTTCGGCTTCTTCTTCCCATCGTTCACTCCAGTGAAAAGTTCTTATTTTTTTGTCCACCTTTGGACACTTAGTCTTGTTCCATAACCTGAGTGTTGCGTGGACATCCGTTTGACAGTTACAAATTATCTGAATGCATATTGTTGGTTCTTTGTCTCTCAGGCAGATGCACTTCGACGTGGAAGCAAGTTCCTAGTTATCCGACTCTTACGACATGCTTATTGGGAATGATGTATGTCCACTCTTGTTGTCCCCACAATGGAGCTCAGAAACCCATTTTGGAAATAACTTTTTTTTAATGGGAGGGAACAGAATAAACCCCGTTATCGCGTCCCGCGTTGGGCTGGTGTTCATTAAAATTCAATGGCAAATTTGTAAGCTAGTTAATGAGCTACAGTTTTAATCATCGTAATAAATATATCATAAGTATTTTGAGAAATTATTCTGAACAATCTTTTGTTGACATCTTTTCCTTTACCGCATTAAACAGCTTATTTAAAATATGTGAAGTCGCGGATAATTTGCCACTAAAAATAGGGTGGGCAAATTGGGCAAAAAAAAAAAAAAAAACGCACGGACCGGCTGCTTGGCCATCTTGACTTATTTGTCCCTCGTTTCAAGACAATTTCCAGAAATGTATGAAAATTGTCCGGCACAGATTTTTAAACCAGGTTAATTTGGTTGGCCTCCGCTGCCAAAACAATCCTGGCTTCTGCTGGGTGTTTAACCCTAACTATTGTTTTAGTAGGAGAGTCGCCGTGGCGTTGGCGGCTAGACGCCCGCCTGCGGATCGGAAGGCTGTGGGTCCACGCCCTGACAGACCGGCATCTTTTTTTTTTCTTCTTCAAATATGACCTAGATTCCAAGGTCGTCCAAGCCTTGAGTGGGTTCCATTGGCAGTCTTGTGAGGTAAAGGCGGCCGGCGTGATGCTGACCACATCACCTACCAAGTGCCGATTGGTCTATAAAATATAGGTCTAGCCCTCTGTGCCCAATACACCTAAAGGAGATAAAAAGAGACCTTTACGTTTTTGTTTGTTCTAGTAGGTCAGCTAGCAACAAATCACAAAATCACAGCGGCCAGAAAGAGAAAATAAATAGGTCATGTACATCAGTGGTTGTCTGTGGTCCGAATTTGAAACAAATTTTTTTTAAATATCCAGAAACCATGAGTTGTTAACCCTTTGGCTCGGTATTATGGATATCGCAACACTTCGGTCTTGATTCCATGATAGGTACCGTAAATCTGAGGGAAATGTGGGTTTTCTGTCTACCCCCGGGAGTGAACCCGGACCACAGGGAGTTCGACACCCGATCACCGCGAAGTCAGGTTTAGCGAACTACGTTAGAGAGCCGGGCTTGAAAGACATTCAATGGGCTCTTGACATGAAAAAATAACATTAAAAATAATAATTAAGATTTAAAAAAATAAACTTTGAATTATTAATTTAAAAAAAAAAACGCCAAAATGCAGTAAAACTTGTTATTCAATATAAATAAATTACAATCAGTCCTTCATAAGGAATGTTTTTTTTTTTTTTTTAATACGGGTCCGCTGTAGCCATATCAAAAAATGGGATCCAAATATTTTTTCTCCCTCTTTTCGTGTGTGAAAGCTTTATAAGTTATTTCGTTTCATAATGTCAATCTCTCCCCTCCCCACCTATCTGATTACGCATTTCCTTGTTTCATGTTGGCCTTGGTCGGTTAGAAGCTCTTGTCCGTTGAGTTTGTCAGTCACAGCTTGTGTTGTATTTAGTACTGCGTTGATTAAGACTTTGGTGAAAACGTTCGCTTGTATTCGTACGCGACTATTCCAATCATCCCGTTGAGCTTATTTCTAGTCTTGCACTCTCAGGTGGTCATCAGTAGCATTAGTCTTCCGTGAGTTCTGGATTTTTCACTGTATGCCGGATAGGCTATAAAAATAATTTCATGTGAAATGGTTTCTAAACAATCTAATTACACATACATGCATGCATACACACGCACGCACGCAC
>CAJHNH020003225.1:0-42500 GCA_905116865.2 Candidula unifasciata
AAACGCAGCCGTGGTAGTTTTGAGTGGGTTCGGGAATGACGGGCGGGGTTTAACACCACTCCCCCCGGAAAGGCCCATGACTTTGATGCGGAGGCGAAAATTGATGTTTCCCCGGGAAGTTCGTTCCGGGATCGGGTTCCCACCTGCGAGCCGATAAGGTGTCGTTTTGTGGTGCGAGCCTAAAGGTACCATAATGCGAGGAAAACCTAAATTCATGATTTAAACAAGTAGGCGACAAGCTTACAAAAGTTTAGTGATGTAGTATTATACGAGCACTGTTTCACGCGAGCGTTCGGACCAGTTGTGAAAAGGCGCCGCCGGGCGTGAGGCAGAATTTAAGCAGGAGAAAGAGAGCCATCTCTGAGTGTTCGGGGCAGACAAAGAATGTCCTCAGAAAAAAAAACGGTTCAAAGCCGCTACAGGCAGCGAACGGGAGGGGCTGCATGAAGTTATGGTAGAATTTAAAGAATAGACACAGAGAACTCTGTCGATCATTAGCGGCCTCTGTAACAACGGAGGAGAGGAGAAACCAAAAGTGAGCGAGAGAGAAATTCTTTAGGGACCCGTTCCATTTTGACCGAGGTCTATTCGAGAGCAACCGAAGTCTGGGACTCTAGTTGTCAGTAAAAGAGGAACCTCCGACTCACATCTACGCAAAATGTACTCTGACAAAAGAAGAAGAATGAGCCTCGCGATAACAATCCAGAGATCCTTAGCGGCCTTAAGCCGCCTTGAGTTACCGAAAGGTGGGGTTCGGATATCCTTTAAAGGTGTGACCTACCCCTTTGGTGTGAGGTGAGGGAAATGATGGAAAAGAGGCCAGCTGCAAGTTCGCTACAGGTCCGAAATTGGTGGTGTTCCGTACGTGCTTTATAAGTGTTGTTCGAAAGTCCTACGAATGCTTCACGGGCTTGTTGAGACAAGCGTAGAGCCGAAAAAACATATGTTCCGGAGAGGCAAAAGGCCAACGGGGTCTACCTTCCCAAAGAGAGGACTCCGACGAGTCTTTCCCAATTCAGGCACATCTGAGAGATGTTGAATGTTTGAGGGCCAAAATATTCTTCTCGGTCATGGCTCGCCGGCTCACACAGTATCTGATCGGCGAACAAGTACCTCGAGACGGAGCGTTCAAAAGGGTGGTATCACGGGCGTTCCTGGGTGCCTTGAACACACGCGACCATGATATGGGAGTCTATTCAGCGGGCCAAGCATAGAGAGAACTCAATTTGCCACGTTATACGGTTGGAACTAGCCAAAGCCTATGGTGGCCATGTGTCCACGGTGCTACTGTGGGCAGGGCCGTTCGCATGTTTCCACGTAGTAGCGGGACAGATCAACGAAAATGATTCGAACAATATTTCTCTAAGTTCGCTTTGCGCTTCTCTACCTCGACGTTTACCACGAGGTGGACTGAGCTACAAGTTGGGATAGCAAAGGGGTGTACGATTTCACCCATACTGTTCGTCATGGCCATGCAGATCATGTTGAACGGGGCGGCCGGCTACGGACAGGGGTTTCAAATTGGGGATCACTGGATGCTGACACTACGTGCATTTATGGATGACACGACTATAATCACGGGTAGCGAGGAATTTGCCCGCACGATCCTGGAAATATTGGATGCGGTGGTCCAATGGAGCGGTATGCAGTTCAAACCGCAGAAGTCGAGATGTCTGTCATTCCTTAAAGGTAAGGCAGCGGTAATCAGTTTTACGGTGGCAAGGAATAAGATCCCCACGGTTCTAGAGGAACTGGTAAAGAGCCTTGGTCGCGTTTACGATTCGAAGTTATCTGATAGAGCGGAGGACCGGCGAATACACGAGTCACAGGCTACAGGCCTGCTCGCGATCGAGGGTAGCAGGCTGATCGGGAAGTTAAAGGTCTTGTGTCTCCAACTCATGTTGATTCCAAAGCTCCTCTGGCCGCTTTTACTCTCCGAAGTGACGATGACAGCAGTGGAGACAATGGAGGAAAAAATCAACACAGCCTTAAGAAAGTGGATTGGTGCACCGCCTTGTCTGACTGACGTGGCTCTGTAAGCTGGCTAAGCTGGTACTTCCGTTTAAATCAATAACCGAAAAGTTTAAAGTCGGCAAAGTAAGACCCGCCATGCTCTTTCGCGAGTCTTCAGACCCAAATGTCATCACTGTCTAGCCCGCTCTAAAGACTGGTCCGAAGTGGAAGGTCCTAGATGCGATCGAATCTGCTCAGAATGCACTAAAATAGAAAGAAATAAGGGGATACACTTAAACCGACCGTCGAGGCCTAGGTCACGCGAAGGTCAATTGGTGGTCCAAAGCCACATTCTCAAGGGGGGTGAGGAGGTCTTGCAGTATACTCAAGGGGGGTGAGGAGGTCTTGCAAGCAACCTGTTTACTTTCCAGATACACTTCTACACACATATCTGGTAAGATCTTTACACTTAATGATATTGATGGTGTAGTGGCTGCTTTCACACTGACTGTGTACAATACAAGACAACATGATGTACCCTCTGTGACAGTATACATTTTCCAGTTCGCATCTAACAAGTCTTTAAAGTTTGTGGTAATCTGACACTGCAGGGTTTCAAAATCCTCTACAATATCCATTGATAGCCACTCGCTGTTATTATTTTCATATCTGCTGACAATTTCTGATGCTCGTTTTTTAGGATTTTTGCGAGCTTGTGGTACTTCAATTGATAAGTAGGCTGGCAGTTCTAGAAACACAGATGAGATGGATATGTATTTGATTTTAAACCAGGATACTTTCTGGGTACCTCATGTTCAACACCAGATTTATCTGTAAATTTCTTTGATACAATAATATCACGGGGAAGAAAATGATGACTACACACCACGCTGTATTTATTAGGCGACCAATCTTTATGTGGTATGCACTTCTTCCATTTATCTCTCATTTCAGAATACCTTGGGAATTTAAATACAGTTACATATTCACTCGTCGATCTATAATTAGATTTACATAAAGGAATACTACATTTCCTAGGCATTTTTATTTATATAATCACACGCAAAACAGTTAAATATAGTTAATGAAGTATGTATCCTCAACACGCAAAACATCCGAACAAAGAACACATCAGTCGAAGAAGGAAGGACGTAGGGACTCCCTTCCGCTTCGTTATGAAATTAGTTAGGACTATAAATAGCCTGAAGATGGGCGTGGCCAGCCTAAGAGACACGGAAGAAACAACATCGGAAATTTCTTCGTACCTTCGACATTTTCGAAACTTGACATGGTGAGACATCATCATCATCAAGTGCCTTGTTGACTGGCGTGGGCGATCATCACTCTCCTCTCCACAATCAGCTATAAGTTCGTGTGTTGACACATCTAAATCAAAAACATCATGTAGCAGGTCCTTTGCAGAACGTTACTCTCATCACCTGAAAGAAACTCGGTCTCTCGCCAGATCTCATGCCTCATGTACTTTCATACTCAAAGAGTCACATATATCATGTGCCCATCTACGTGTCGGTCTGCCCCTGCCCCTCCTACTTGGTACGATGCCTTGTGCTCTAATTTTGTCCAGTCCGTCGTGGCGCTTGACATGACCAACATATTTCAGCTCCCGAGAAAGGATGATGTTTATTAGCCAATCTTCCTTGATGTTCAGATTTTTAAAGATGTCAATATGTCTCCTCCTCTTAGTCCAAGTTATTCTGAGAATCTTTCTATAGCATTTCAGCTCAAAAGCCCCTATTCTCTTGCTTAAAGACTGAGAGATAGTCCACGACTCACATCCGTGTGTAGCACATCTCATGCTATGACAAAATACTCTCAAGAATCCTCTCACTCTGTTTTCCTCTGTCTCTCTTTCCACACATCTTTCTAGTGGTCACAACATGTTCCATTTTCTCTCTTCTTATAACATGAACAATAAAAAAAAAAAAAAAAAGAGAAATAAGATGAATGTCTCTTTCTGATGTTAGTGATAAGCTGTCCCCGAGCACTCGCCTCTTCTTAGCTGTCAAAGGAATTCTAAGGATTATTCTGTAAAACCCCATTTCCGCGTCCTAAAGACATTGTACATCTTGCTTATTAAATATCCAGGACTCACAACCGTTTGTTAAAACTGGCTCTGTATAGCTTGCGAGAATACTTTTCATAACCTCCAGCGACATGGATTTATTGCACAAAATGGTCTTCATTATATAAAATCGCATTTTTACATTTCCTATTCTAATCTTTTTTTAATGTGATTTTATCCATGTGCCTACATACTTAATAGGCTCTGTGGCTAAGTCGATGGGAACGCTTCTTAAGGCCGGGGTGCCGGTTCGATCCCAGCTGCGGGCCATGCGTTGGTTTCGACATTGGTATCAGGGGACCAACTGTCCAGAAAGCAATGGCAAACTACTGGACTTAAATTTGCCTAGAGAAACCACACAGCAGCCAAGGGCTGGTGTGGTTGGTTCTGCAACGTCCTGTAAAGAATACGCAATTAACCTACAAACTTAATTTAATTTATTTGTCATAAAATAACGTCTTTGGCTTTTATTGCATATTTATGCACTGTTCTTTTCTTGAAAATCACCATTACTTCTGTCTTTCTATTATTCAGACTGAAACCAGTTTAATTGCTTTCTACCACCATGGTAGTCGGCTCTGTGGTTAAGTCGATGCGAACGCTTAATAATGCCGGGGTGCCGGGTTCGATTCCAGCTGCGGGCCATGCGCCTTGCGTTGGTTTCGACAGAGTTATCAGGGGGCCGACCGTCCAAAAAGCAATGGAAAACTACTGGACGTTAATTTGCCTAGAGAAACGACAAGGGCTGCTGTGGTTGGTTCTGCAACGTCCTGTAAAGGATACACAACTAACCTAACCACCACGATATCTTGCAATCCCTGCAGTTATTTCTAACGTGCCTGTGGTGTGTATAGTTCTTAATAGTGTAATTGTTTTTAGTGTTCCCTCAGTTCTATATTCTCTATTGTTGCTAGTTTTATAGTTTGAACTACAAATCGATATTATGGCAAACGGGTAGTAACCCATACATTATCCGTTCTACTTCTAACTGAAGTCTGAGTCAGAGGATTTTCAGCGAAGTGCACAAGCTCCGTAGCCTCGGCGAGGATCCTGAAATACGTTTGGTAGATTATTAGCTCCAAATTTTGTACACGGGCAGCGCCTTTAGTCCATTTTTTTCGATTTTCAACTGCTAACGTTTTTTTTTTTTTTACATGCACACCAATACACACGGGCGCCCACATGAAAAAATCACAGCCTTCACCGGGGCCTGAACCCGGGTCTCCAGACGCCATACCTCGAGACCAACCAGCCCTCAAGAGTGTGCATCAATACTTGTCAATGTATTGATCATATTTTTTCGTCGACTTCGGTAGTTCTCCTGTGATGATCTGTTTGTTACATTATTTCTACCACCATACGGGGCAACTATGTTCCCCGTTGACACCCAAGCAGATACCCTGGAGTAATAGAATGAATCTTATCAGTACTATTTTTGGCCAATACTATGCTTTCAGTGCTAAAAGTAGACACTTACATCCTCTAATAAACGTAACATTGCCACAACAGAGATGAAATGCCTTAGAAGTGCTGCAGGAGTTTCAAGGAAAGACATAATACGAAATCATGAAATCAGACGAATGCTAGGAATAGAGCCAGTCTTACAGGTCTTTAATGAACAACAAATGAAGTGGTTTGGACACCTAACAAGAATGCCCTGGTGCTATATGCCACAGCGAACCACACTTAAACGTTACAACGGGTACAGAGCGAGTGGAAGACTTCGGAAAAGATGGAGTGATGGCATTAAGAACAGTGATACAGAAATGAACATCAGTCTTAATAGTGCTCTTGACAGAGCTCATCAACGAACATTAAATCTCCTCCCGACACTTCGATGAGGTACAAGGTGGAAGAGAAGAAGAAGAAGTTGAGCAAATGAAATACACCGCGAGTAAAGTTTCACCAGTCCGTATATATATATATATATACATAATTTTTTTTTTCTGAAACCCCACCCTGGCTTTTGCAAGGACCGCAGTATTGGCAGGCCATAAGTATGGCCAATTGTCTGAACGCGGTTTCTAGGACCTCTCCACGGCGATCCTCATCCACATGGCGGCATTTTGTGTCATCGGGTGTTTATCGCTTGTGTGATGTCCTGGTGGGGTAGACAATCAATCAGTCAGTCAGTTTCACCAATTAGAACTGGGCCAAAGGGCGAAAGCTGATGCACCGCTGGATCGATAACAACAACAACAACAACAACAACAACACCAATTAGAAAATGTGAACAGGATGCAACATGCATAATTACTAAACTAAAACAACATGTGTCATAGTTATCATAGTTTCCAATGTATGGATTTTGAAAGCGCTTAGTTTGGGGACAAAGATAAGATTGAAGAAGAATCCTGTGAATATTTCGGCCACACCATATCCCAGATGACGACTAAGGGAAAAAACACGCGATGTTCACCGGTAACAAACGTTATCCAATGTGTCAATGCTTGCTCCATTGTTTCTGTTCTCAGTATATGATTAAAATACGATGACTGTCTCTTTCGAATAGCAGGTCTGGACTCACTGACTGACTTTCTACCCCACTAGGACATCACACAAGCGATATTACTGTGGCGAAATGTTGGTAATAAAAAGTAATGCATGAGTATGAGTTTACAAATGTTGTGCACGTTTCGAGTGTGACAGGGGATTTTGAAAATATGACCAACTGGCAAGGGAAACAACTAGCCCGATTTTATATTTCGGGATACATCATGCGTATATCAAATATAATGTCTCCTACATACAACATTTTTTTCTTCAATACTTATAAATGACCACCACAAAGAATGTTTGAAGGCAGACCGTTGAGTTCTGGTCGCTGTAACGTTAACAGATAAACCAGACAGTGATCTCTTGCAACAAATAATATTCCACAGCAAGATTACTTCTGCTGACCGGCGACCTGAGAGCATTTCACTTACTCTTAACCGGTGGCGATATTACAGTCATATTCAAAAATCATTTTTTATCAGGTGCATACAGCTGCACCTTGTAATGTAACAGAAAAAAAATATGAGTTTTTTTTTAAAGAATCAGTAGACAAGTCTTAATTTTCGTCTTAGTGATCTAAACACACAAAATATGCTGTTCACCACATGTCGGATCACATCGTCTGTGCCATGTCTGTGTATTCATAGATCCGCCCTTAATATACATTGGGTAATGCGTCACAGTTCGATTGCTGAATTAACCTTGTGGCAAACCATTCTTGTAGAACTTTCCAGAAGACATCAAGTGCAACGAATTACAATAGTTAAATTTGTGAAGGATGACACAATGAAGAAACCTAAATCTTAAGCGACATCAAGACATAGCAAAGTGAGCAAAAGCAAACCCATTCAGTTATTATTATGCAAACTAGCTGTACCCGGCCACGCGTTGCTGTGTCACAGATTGGTGAAATGGAGAGGAAAGAAAATAGCTCTCAGCTAAAAGTGTCTGTCATACACACCCCCCCCCCCCTCCTCTTCCATCGACGCAGTCATATTTCCCTCTCCGAAGGATTGAAAAATCATCCATGGCGAAATTTTTAAAATAGAATTAGTTAAGAAATAAAAACTGTAAAATAATATTTTGAGCTCTCTCAGCTAACTGTGTTTGGCATATCCCCCCCCCCCCTTCCGTGCCCCTTTTCAACTAATCATATATCCCTCTCCATAGGATTGAAAAATCATCATCTGGCGAAATTATTAAAATAGAAATAGTTGAGAAATGAGAACATTAAAATACTATTTCAAGCTCTCTCAGCTAACAGTATCTGGCAAAAATACTATTTCAAGCTCTCTCAGCTAACCCCCCCCCCCCCCCCCCCCTCCCTCCTGCTGCCCCACTCACATCTCCCTTTCCCAAAGATTGAAAAATCATCACCTAGCGAAGTCATATCTCCCTCTCCGAATGTTTGAAAAATCATCACCTGGCGAAATGATTAAAATAGAAATAGTTTGGAAATGAAAACTTTGAAAAAATATTTTAAGCTCTCTCACCTAACTGTGTCTGGCATAACACCCCCCCCCCCCCCCCACCCCCCCCCCCAAAACACACAATCCCCCAATCATATCATCTTCTCCGAAAGATGGGAAAGTCACCGTGTAACGAAATATTGTAACTGAATTGAGCTTTACACTCGTGTCTACCTAGACTTAAAAAATCAGCATTAACTTGTGACAGCTACCACATTACCCATCCAGTACCAGTACTACTGCAACCACAACCACCACCACCATCACAACAACAACAACAACAACAACAACAACAACAACAAAAACTGTCACCAAAGTCTGTGTAGGTCGGTGTAGAAAAGAGGAGTTAGCGCAGCATGCTGTCGCCACGGACTATTTAGTTTGATTTTGCCCCGAACATAGGACACAAATAAACTTTACCACGTAACCAGTGATGGGACCCACAGTGAAAAGTACACTATACTCACCAATAGCGGAGAAAAATACCCCGCACCAGTCACCTCTCCCTCTCCGACGGAACGATTTTTAACTGACATTGGCATCCGTGTCCGCCCAAACTAAACTGGACTGTAAGCCGTCTTAGTTAACAGTTTCTGTCATCATTTTTTTTAATCGAGAAGCGTCGCGGGAAGCCTAATTAGGATTTAACTGAAATCGGATGTCTTTGGGCGAAAGGGGCAGATATCGCAGCCTAGCTGTAAACCACAACACCACGTTGCAACCAACCTTTTAGGGAAAAAGAACAATTATCACCGAGCAGGGAATCGAACACCGGTCACTTGAGTGAAGGATGTCATACTTACAACTTTACTACCGACGACTGAAGAGTTTAGGTCAGATATCACAGCCTAGCTGTAAACCACAACACAAAGTGCCAACGACCCTCTCGATGGCTAACGAAGATTACCTGTGACATGACTATAGAGCATCACGTCGCCGCTGTCGCAGGCTGTCTGTAAACTCCAAAACCGAAAAAAAGGTGTAGATATCGCAGCCTAGCCATAAACCACAACACAACGTGCCAGCCGGCCAGTTAAGTGCTGAAAAAATTTTAGATCACCTAGCGGGGAATCGAACGCGGGTCACCTGTATGATAGGCAGAATAGCTAACAACTACGCTACCAAACACTCAAGATTATAGTGGAAATGGAATTATATAATAATGCAAAGTTCGATACGAGCTCAGCAGTCAAATATGGCCGATCACATAAAAACAAATCCAGTCTGGCAACAAAACACTAAAATGATTTGACCGTTGCTGGAGCTACGTCGTTCGTGGTTTGTGCGATTTTCTGACACAAAAATCACGCTTGAGTCAAAGGCGACGTTGTGTGCAAATTTGAAAGCAATCAGTTCAGTAGTTTCCGAGTGTTTAGCTTACATCATCCGAAAATTAACATTTTTTTTTTTTTAATATAGATATGTATATACGATATTTGACCTGTCACAAGAAGCAAATTTAGTAATTTCATCAGTGTCATTGTCATTGTTATAATATTTACATCTTTGTTTTAATTTATATATCATTGCTCTATTAGTATATTATAAATTTACTGAATACAATACTTTCGGTACAGTGTGGGAGACCGCAAGAAAGGGGGAGGGACATTTAAGAGGAAAACAAACGCACTAACAAAACCAAAAGTTTCAAATAAAGAATTTGGCTGGCTTCTTGGTTGGTGTAACTGACTGGTTGGTTGGTGCTGCTGGAGTGGTGTTGGATGGTTGTTGGAGCTGCAGGTATTGCCGACTAGACCAGTACGAGCCACATTCGCAGAATTGTATAATTCCATAGTGTCTTCAGCAATTAGTAGTGACAGTAATTTAGACACGTGACATAACCGTCTTGTGACAAGAGTTCAGCCCCTTGGTTCTGGTAGTCCTTGGTCAAGGATGCCCAGGAAAACATGGACAGGTCACAAAAACCGCGTTCAGCCATTAGACCATATGTGTGGTCGGGCTATATTGCGGCCACTGGCATAAGCTAGAATAGGGTTTCAAATAACGAAAAATTGCATTTTAACAATTACAAACAAAAATCAAATTCCAATTCCAATTCGTCCATTACAAATTCCAAATTTGATCCTTTTTCAGCCGCCCTGAGGCCTGCTATATGAAGGAAGGTTCCTTGGCTGTCTTATTTGTTTTCCTATTATTTTGTGGTGTGTAGTCACCCCTGATATTCCGTTCCTTTGCTTCCTTGCTGCGTTGTGGTGTTTATGGTCTTTGGGTCTGATGTTGTCCAGTTCTCTTTGTGATGATATCTATGGGTTTTAGCTGACTGTTGCTGGTGCTTGGTCTGCCTCATGCTGATCGCTGTGCTGGTGCCCTGTTCCTGCTTGGTTGCCGTTCTGTAAAGGCGCCGGGAAAAGCCAAACAAACACCGGGTCACAACGTCTCAAACAATGCTCCTTTTCAGGACAACCAGGGCCGTCACAATGTGTTGTTGTGATCAGCCCGTTTTTTTTTTTTTTTTCACGGAGTGTGGAGAAGTAGTGGTAGTAAGATAGGCTGCAAATGAGAGATATCATTTGCTCGAATGTGCCAGGAGATGTGATAGTTAGGTCGGGAAAATAAGAGTGACATACAGATTGCGACAGATGGCTTCTCGGCGCTGGAACTTCTGGTGGGTTAAGATCCCGTGGCCTGGTATACAACTGAAGGCATTGTTAACGTGCATGTGGTTTGGGGGTGGGGTGGCGTAAGAGAGACTGGAATCCCCGAGTGCTGGTCCCCTTTGGTGCAATGTCTCCAGCAGTCTGCCATCTCCCCCTCTCCGAGGGAACGATTTTTAACTGACCTTGGCATCCGGGTCCACCCAAACTAAACTGGACTGTAAGCCGTCTATATTAATATAAATGTTAATTTTCTGATGTTGTAACATAAAAACTCGGAAACAACTACCCCCCCCCCCCCCCACACTAATCATATCATACTCGCCAAAGTATGGGAAAGTCATCATCTGACGAAATATTGTAACTAAATTCAGCTTTTGCATCTTTGTCCACCCAGAGACAGATGGATTGAATTAATGTGTAATGAGAAGTAAATGTGGCCAGTGTAACAGTAAACCACCTAAAGTAAACTGGGCTGTAAGCAGTCTTGGTTAACAGTTTCTGTCATTGCCGTATATATTTTGATCGAGTAGCGTCGCGGGGAGGCTAATTAGGACTTAACTGAAATCGGATGTCTTTGGGCAAAAGGCGCAGATATCGCAGCATAGCAGTAAACCACAACACAACGTGGCAACCATCCTTTTAGGGGAGAAAGAACGATTATCACCCGAACACCGGTCACCCGAGTGAAGGATGATGACATACTTACAACTTTACTACCGACGACTGAAGAATTTAGGCCAGATATCGCAGCCTAGCTGTAAACCACAATACAACGTGCCAACAGCCCTCTCGAGGGCGAACGAAGATTGCCCGTGACATGACCATTGAGCATCACGTTGCCGCTGTCGCAGGCTAGCTGTAAACCCCAAAACCGAAAATGTCGTAAATATCACAGCCTAGCCATAAACCACAACACAATGTGCCAGCCGCCCAGTTAAGGGCTTAACAAAATATATCACCTAGCGGGGAATCGAACGCGGGTCACCTGCCTGATAGGCAGGATAGTTAACAACTACGCTACTAAACACTCAAGCAAAAGGTGGAAATGAAATTATATAATAATGCAAAGTTCAGTCAGAGCTCAGATATGGCAGATCACTTAAAAGCAAATCCGGGCCGGCAACAAAACAAATAATGATTTGACCGTTGCTGGAGCTATGTCGTTCGTGTTTTGTGCGATTTTCTGACAAAAAATCACGTTGTGTGAAAATTTGAAAGCAATCGGTTCAATAGTTTCCGAGTTTTTAGCTTACATCACCGGAAAATTAACATTTATATTAATATAGATAGCCGAATTAATTAAACTACGTCTTTTCTTTATTACGCGATGTATATGAAGTGACTAGAGATGCATTTTCGCCACGTTTTTAAGACGATAACA
Source organism: Candidula unifasciata (assembly GCA_905116865.2). Taxonomy (NCBI): domain Eukaryota; kingdom Metazoa; phylum Mollusca; class Gastropoda; order Stylommatophora; family Geomitridae; genus Candidula; species Candidula unifasciata. The sequence goes on from CAJHNH020003225.1 coordinate 12,001, forward strand.
AATCATATCATATCTTGGAGTAATCAAAGTGTAGCTAACCATCTCTTATTTGCAGGACAAAGTCTTTTCGAACTCTTCTTTTGTCTTTTTTGAAACGTGCTCTTATGATGTTTTTAGATATTTTTTGAACATGCTCTCTTGAGGTACATCTGTGTGTACCTGTCAAAGATTTTAAAACCATACAACTTCTTACAGAGACGATTTATTGCAGTATAAAATTCTACCAGGTGTGCCCGAAAGTTGCAATGGTTTTACTATAAGGTGCAATTTAGTACGTTTAAATATGTAGGTGCGATACATAAACCGTTAGAGTCACCCTATACAGATTTACCAATTAAAATAGACTGTTTGATGTTGAGTGATCCACGTAGACCAAATGCCCGTTGTTGTTTTTTTTTTGCCCTCTTAACTTGAGTTCCCAGTTGATCAATGTCAACACATATGTTGTTTTGTTTCCCTTATTGGTAATTTTCTTGTTTCTGTGTGCAGTGTTTGTCTCCCTTGATTATCCGTTTATTTTAAAATTGTGTAAATTATTTGTCATTTTTTGTGTGTAGGTATTTTGGTTCCTCGTCGTGAGAGGTGGTAACAGGACAAAGTAGGGGATTGCTAGGTGTTGGCGAAGTATGGTGTGGCCTCGTGCCACGGGACCGCTACGGTAGCCATGAAGGCCACCCTGGGTCACCCCGAAAAGTCCTGGCCAACGGGGCTCTGGTAAAGATGCGACAGGCCTAGCAAGCCGGCAATGGATGTATTACCGCTACAGAAATCAAAATGAGATATAAACGGACTGATCAAACGGTATCTGACCATGGCAATGTTAAGGGACTACGAGACAGAACATCGAAATACAAGATTGCAACATTTAATACCGCTGGCCTGGGAAATAAAACATAAGAGATTATTGAAATGATGGAAAACAGGAAAATCAAGTTAATGGGGCTAGCTGACATAAGACGCAAGGGAAATATTAATAAGAAAATACACAGAGGCTACTTACTAACATATGCAGGAGGAGAAACATCGAAGAATGGAGTGGGTTTCCTGGTACATTCGGACATATCTAACTACATATTAGACATACATTATCACTCAGATAGAATTATTACTTTGAAAATTAAAAGAGGAGAACAAGCTGAAACATGATACAGATATATGCACCATGCAATGATAATTATACAGAAGAGCAGAAAGATGAGTTCTTTGACGATCTGTCTGATGAGATAAAGAAAGTTGAGGGAAGCAGCATACTATATGTAATGGGTGACTTCAACGGGAGGGTAGGAAATAACAGAAGAGCATACGAACAGTTTTTAGGTCCATATGCAGCTAAGAACAGTGCTAGAAATGGAAATGGTCAAAGAATATTGGATCTATGCAGCCAGCACAATCTTTTTATTCCGAACACGTTCTTTGACCATAGAGATTCACAACTTTACACTTGGTACAAATTGAATGATGTCTTCATCAAGAGCCAGATTGACTTTATACTTACCAGAGTTCAAGGAAGAAGGAGAATGCTTGATTCAAGAGCAATTCCTAATGGTCTATGTGACACTGACCATAAAATAGTTGTGTTAACAGCAAAACATCTTACATTAAAGAAACACAGAAAGAAATTAAACAAAAACAAGGATCTCATCAAGATAGCAAATCTGAAACAGGAAGGAGTAAAAGAACAGTTACAACAGAAAGCAGAGACAGCATTCAAACAACTTCCACATGTAGTTGGCAATACTGAGGAAGAATGGAGTAGACATAAAAACACTATGCTTAGTATTGCAGAAGAATTATGTGGAAAACGAAAGAGTGGAAACAGACGGGGAAATAACACATATTCACCTTGGTGGTGCGAAGAAGTAAAAGAAGCAATTAAAAAGAAAAAAAAAGACTTATATAAACAGTGGATACAATCAAAGAAATAAGAAGACTATATAAACTATAGACTGCAAAGGAGAAAAACCAACAGGAGTGTCAAGAAAGCAAAACAAGCATCCTGGGAACGTTTCGGTGAGTCACTAGCAGAAAATGAGAAAACAGCCAGCAGACAATTTTTCAAAGTAGTTAAAAATATGCGAAAAAGAGATGAGAGCTACAACCCCACTGAAATAAAAAATGATAAGACAGGAAGGCCATTGATAGATCCACCTGAGATAGCAGAAAGATGGAGGGAATACTTCAATGAGCTCTTTAATCCTCTAGGAGATCATCAGGAAAGAACAATTGAAGAGCACAGAGCAACAGTGTTAGAACCACACATACTCATGGATGAAATAGAAAAAGTCATTAAACAGTCTCCCAAATATAAAGCACCAGGTGCTGATAGATTACCAACAGAAATAATTCAAACAGCAGGTGAAAGCAGCATCAGATGGCTTCACAGAATATTCAATGCAGCATGGGTACAACAAACGGCCCCTATTGATTGGCAACATGCAATAGTTATACCATTGTGGAAGAACAAAGGAAGCAAACGAGAATGCGGTCAATATCGAGGCATCTCTCTTTTAAGCCATGTTGGCAAAATGTATGCATAGATAATAGAAACAAGACTGAGACCAGTGATAGAACCACAGCTGGCAGAAGAACAAATGGGATTTAGGAGAAATAGAAGCTGCACAGATGCAATCTTCACACTTAAACAGTTAATAGAAAAGAACATTGAATACAAAAAGAACTTATTTGTGGCATTCGTAGACCAGGAGAAGGCATTTGACAGAGTCGACAGACAATTATTATGGAAAATTATGGCACGATATGGAGTAAGCGAACACCTCATCGAAGTGTGCAAACGTTTATACAGGGATTGTAGAAGTGTAGTTAGAATAAATCAGGGAACTTCTCATCCTTTCACAGTGACATCTGGAGTAAGACAGGGGTGTGTCTTATCACCACTGCTGTTTATCACCTACATCAACAGTATATGCAAGAATGCCAAGCCCATAAATAAAGATCTTAGTAAGATCAACGAATTACTTTTTGCAGATGACCAGGTCTGGATAGCAGATACAGCCATGAAATTGCAACAACATCTAACATCCATGAATGAAGAATGTAAAACAAATAATATAAGAATCAACACTGAAAAGACAGAAGTAATGTCAATAGGAAAAAAAGAAGTCAGATCTAAACATAGCAATAGAATACAAAGGCATTAAACAGGCATCTGAGTTAAAATATCTGGGAACTACATTTACGAAAGATGGGAAATTGGATAAAGAAATTGACATTAGAAGCAGAAAAGCAAACCAAGTATTGGGACAGCTAGCCCCCCTCTTACAGCATAAGACAATCCCAATCAGCACAAAGAGACATCTTATTCAAAGCATATTTATTCCAACTTTGTGCTACCAGTGCCAGACATGGTCACTCACAACAAACCATAAAAGAAAATTAGTAACCACGGAAATGAGATGTCTGAGAAGGGCTGTAGGAGTGACCATAAGAGATAAGATCAGGAATGAGATCATGAGAGAACCAGTCGGCACAGAACCAATTCTGGATTACATACAAAGACAGCAAGTGAAATGGTTTGCCCACTTAGAGAGAATGCCTTGTGACACCATACCATACAAAGCATACATGGAAAGATAAGAAGGACGTAGAGCACGGGGTGACCAAGAACAAGATGGAAGGATAACATCAGATAAACTCTACAACAGCACGATATGCTTATGGTCGAGGTAGCCAGAAGAGCTAGAAACTGAACCTTATGTCTCCCCCGACACCTACAGCGGTAAAAGAGGAAGTGAAGAGGAAGAAGAAGAAGAATGAAACACTTACTGATGCACCTCATAGTCGTTTCATAACACATTTTGATTGACACAAGTATCATTAAGCACAAATGATATCTTACACAATTTGTATGACTGATCTACCAGCCCAAAGAAAGTGCTGATATAGGAGGATAGAAATTCAATGCGGTTAAGGATAGGGAAAAGAAAGTTGATGTCTAGTAGGCGTGGGTCGAACAGCACTTTTTCCCACATCACTATACTGTGGCTGCTATACTATATTATCCTCTATCATCGATTTCTTTAGTAAAACTGTGTGCGAGACATCAATGTTGGTGACATTTTTGGGTTTGCCTCTAGCCAAACAAATGAAACTCCTCATACTTGACTGTACGATTCAACAAGAAGAACATTCTACAATGTGGTAGATCGTGGACAGCTAGAGGAACCTTTTAGTAGAAAGTCAAGTACACTGTCTTGTTATCTTCTCCATACAAACCTCGTGTATGGTTCACTGAAATCTCTTGTGTCGGGGATACATCGGCACTAGATTGATCAGACAGTCTGAACTAGTTCATTAATGTGAAAGCAATTATGTGTACTAGTAGTAGTTCATTTTACCCCACTAGGACATGACACAAATGATAAACACCCGATGACACAAACTGACACCATGCGGATGAGGATCCCCTGTGGAGAGGTCCCGGAAATCACGTTCAGCCATAAGGCCATATTTATTGCCGTGCTATATTGCGGGCCCTTTCAAAATAACGAAAGATTGCCTCTCACAGGGGGACGACGAATGCTAATTCGCAGTTATATATAACTGTGCCCATTATAGTACACGTAGCTGTCCTTTTTTTCCTGGTGATACGCAACGGTATGTGGCACTGTCTCTATTTTTGTATGAACAGTTTTCTGTTCCGTGATTAGCCCTAAGTTATAAAAGGCATGGCCACTTTAACTAGTTGAAGTTCACTGTCCTCAAACCAGGGAACTTGGACTCTGTTAGCATGTACGATACCAGTGTGCTACTGGGGCTGGCAGGTTTTTTTGAGAAATAACAAACTATTGTGTGAATCTGCCGTTAAAATGTTCTATGTTCGCCAAATTACCTTTTCGTTTTGCGTCTTGTGTTTAAAATATTGCCCGCACTTATCTTGTAATTATACGATAGGGAAATCGAAAGCTATTGTGTTTACAAAAATACCATGTTTTCGTTTATATATCCGTGTTGCAGCAAGTGAGTGCACATGTGAGTTCCGAGTTGATACATGACTAATTCATTTAATCGTATTTTCGTAAACAAAAAAAAATTTTTTTTTAAATGTAGCTACATTCAGCGAGTGGAGGGGGTAGTCTGGTCAGAAATGTGAAAAAAATGGGTACCGTTTTGTTTTTGATGAATAACCAACTAAATATTAAAATATCTTCTTGAAATTTGGTGAGCTTATGCTTGATACATGACAGTTCACTAATGTGCCATTTTTTTTTTTTTTTTGGCAAACTTGTTTAAACGTGCCAAATTATTATTAAATTGAAAAAAATGGAAGAGTAAAAAAAAAAAAAAATGATGTTAGTCTTATACAGATATTTTATAAACTAACCTAACAGGAGTCCTGAATTTTGGAGTCAGAGTAGTTCACTGCTACAGTTAGATTCCCTACCTCTAGTTTGTTTGTACTAGCAATAGTTTTAAAGTTATGAAGTTGTAAAGTTTGGGCTAAAATGACCAGCAAATTATGAAATTAAAATACTCATAATTCAACTTGCATCAAATATTTCTCAAAGCTGGTGGTAGGAATCATAGCTGTTATTGTTTTAAAGCTGTGTACCAAAGTTGAATAATTTATCTCCAATAGTTTAGAAAAAAAACACCAAAAAGTTAGTCACACCCCCTAAATTTTGGCAAAGTTTTCGGACAGTTTTGAGAGAGAAAAATGGTACTTACTCGGCTTAAATGAGCTAATGTCCTCCAGGTAAGTATGGTAATCCTTCCTGGTGGGCCTGCTTCTCATCCCTAGTAAGTCTAGTCCGCCTCCTAGCTATATTGGCTGCATGTGATGCTGCTTTGGCTCGCCGTTGAGCATTTTTTATTCGTCTCATATCCTTATGCAGAAAACAGTCTTTAGCAAACTGTCCAAACACTCACTGCTATTGAAACAGCTGTTTTCACTGTAGTTAGTCCATGAGCTTTTTTTTAGGGCAATATTTCCAGATGAGGCTGTTAGCACTTTCATTTGCGTTCTGTGTATAACCTTCTAAACACTTGCGTAAAAGATCTGGATGTGCAAGATCCCTAAAGATGGGTTTTATGGTATCCAAAACTGCTGTGGGCAAGCTAGATTTATGTTTGTAAGAATTTAACTTGTTTTCTGATTCAGCCTTCTTATAAGGACACACAGGTGAGCACATACTGTGTTGAGGATTTCCATCAGTTGAAAATCAGTGAAAATAGACTGCCCACACATGTTGTCTCATCTCAGCAAGATTGTTTTTATTTCTACGAATTGCATTCCTATACATTGTTTGAATCTGATCAATTTGTTTATTTGTAAGCCTTCCTTTTCCATCTAAGCCTTTTCCGTATTTAAACTTTCTTCCTTTCATGCTTTTTTTAAGTTGCGGAGACGGGTGCCCATTCTTTTTTGTACGTGTCCCACACATTCTATTTTATCAATCGGTATGTCTCCATATGGTTTGGAATTAACTACTGCTTTGTATGTATTTGTATCTCTATCGCCTATAAACCTGGTATACCTAAGATTATAATTTGTCACCGACATTGCAAAAATATCTTTGATTATTTCTGCCTCCATCGATCCCGAAGAACCCTTATGTGTGAGTGTACATATGTCCTTGTGCTCTGTAGCCCATCTAATATACCTCGTCGTACTTTTATCTCTTCTTTTCCAAACGTCACAAGACTTGCATTGCTTACATCTTGTCCCTGTGTCAAGTATTTTGCCTGTTTGACAACAAATAGTTGTGGCAACTCATATCACTGATGAGTGTCCTGGGGTCATCCAAGTCACATCTGATGACATATCAATAAGACGGATGTCATCCATCTGTTTCTTATTTTCTAAACATTCAGCAAACGAAAATTTATTTATGGCTGCAATTCTCATAGATGTACTCTGTACCTCTGTTGCTGCAGCCTCTATTTTCTTATTAATAACACTATCTGTGTTTTGTTGAAGGTGGTGGTAAATCCATAACTCCGCAAAATGTCTGCAATTCTGATCCGTCGCAGCCAATAGTTCGCATTGCAAAAACAGCACGCTGATTTATACTACTGACTGTCCTATTACCTACAATGATTTGTTCGCATGTAGTGAAAGCCTTTTGTCCAGAACATCTTTCATTGTTGCAGTGAAATGCAAGTTTACTTCCTAAACCTTGCCTCTGAATTTCAACTAATCTGACACTTTCATGACAACTTGCACACACTAATTGTAATGAAATATTCTCACACAAAATGCCCATATTAATAATTCTGTTGCGACTGGGAACAAGTTTAAATAAATGACCCTTTTCACTTTCATTGTCACTATTAAAGTCATCAATACACTCTTGTTTATCCTCTAGATCTTCATTCATAATGCTGTCTATAAACAGTTTATTTTCTGATGTAGTGGGCGTGGCACTAAGAGATTCTGAAATCATATTATTTTCTTTGTCTTCAGAAACTCGGCAAGCGTCAGCTGGTGAAACACGAGGCTGCAACTCAATGTCTACCAGTCTAGGTTGCTTCGAAGCAGAAGTAAACTGATTTCCTCTAAATTTCCTTTTCTTTGTAACTTTACTCCTCTGCTTTAGAAATGATGGCATAATTCTAAACTAAGTATTGACACAAATAACTCGATAACAACTCACAAATCATAAAATTTCCAGCTTCAATCAACGGAAATGGCATTGACGGAAGTAAAGGAAATCCTTATTCACAAGACCCAAGAAAAGGGGAGTGATTCATTGTTTTGGATTGAAAAGAACCATATAAAGAAAAAAAAACTTTTTTATATAAATTTTTGTCAAAATTGTCTCCTTGAGCTACCCACACACACCCATTTGTAATCAAATTATCTCAGGTTCTATTGATCGGATTTTAAAGTTGTAAACTGCTCATGAAAATAGACATATTTATCTACATGGTTAGTGGCATAAAATATGTTAAAGCAAAAATATGATATTTTTCAAATTTCCTATCAGACTACAGAAATATGAACAAAAGCTGCAGGAAAAAAAATGATATTACATCCAGTTCATTACCATTTAACAAAAATAACTTTGGACACGCACTTTGTCTACGGTATCCAGAAATCAACACCCAAGTGGTAGAATATCATTCTGCTAATGCTAATACGTAACCCCTCTCCAGGCCCCGCCCCCCAACCCCTACCCCCATCCAAGTGTGCCGAGATTTGACAGCTTGACTTTGGAAACACACACACAAAAAGAATAACAATTTCCATGGAAATTGCAAATTTGTAAAGAAGAAACTCTAGGACTAAACTTATATCTGCTTATTTTCAGATTGAAACGCGGTTTTTCAGTTCCGACATATTCTGTATAAATAAATACCTGTACTGGGAGTTTGTAGACGCATTCCGAAATTAATTTTTGTGACGCTTTAAAGCTAAAAGCCTCAACTAACATCAGTTTTGTACCCAAAACAAAATCAATAATGATCAACATAAATCAGAATTGGTTAACACCAAAAGTAAAAGCAGACTAACAAAAAATGCCTATAAACAAAGCGCGTGATATTGATGGAGTAACTACAAAAGCTATTCAAGCATATGGCCAAAGGCATAAACTAGATAACAATTTGTGTTTTCAACATGGGAAGAAAGGAGAGTTCCATTTGACTGATAGCAGGCATTGAAAATACCACTTTGGAAAACGAAGGGTAATACAAGAGACTGTGCATCATAAAGCACTTGAGCCACATGTGAAAATTGTTTGCAAAATTATCAGAACAAAGAGGTAGACCTTTAGCGGAACAGCACCTAAGTACATCACAATTTGGTTTCAGGAAAGGAAAATGTTGCATAGATGCATTTTTTACACCAAGATAAGTTTGTGAGAAAACCTTTGAATATGACGATGAACTGAATATTGTGTTTGCAGATCAAGAAAATACATTTGATAAAGTAGACAGAAACAAACTATGCGTTCTTCTTGAGTATTGTGGGATACAAGGACATTTGCTAGATAATATCATGACTATGCACAACACTTCCCAAAGCGCAGTGAGAACACAAGAAGGCATCTTGTATGTTTACAAGGTTGAGGCAGGGATGTGCGCTCTCTCCTTTCTTATTTGCTACATACATGGACATATCATCAAACTTGAGACGTTCAAAATTAATCTTAAGTAATGCAACAGTCACCATTGACAGCTATAACTGTGAGCTTTCTTTAAGACGCTGTGACAGAATGGACATTTTATGTGTGAAATGGGCAAAAGTAAAATTGCAAAGGCGTACAATAAGGATTTGAAATGAAATAAATACAACTTAACCATTTTATTATGTATGAATTGTTAGATAATTAAAATGGAACATAGGATTACTTTAATGTTTTAAATAAAATCCATGTAACTATTGAAAACCTGCAGGATCCGTGCAAACGTATACATTTCAAAGGTTAAAGGTACATAATGACTGCTAAGCTGAATAGTGTACGTTTTTGTCCTGCTCCTAAAAGGTATTGTACATTGCTGCTTAACGGTCACTTACATGAGAGGATATAGACTGTTTTCCTAAATGCTAACGGCCTCCTGGTATAAGTTTTCTGACAGAAGGATCGAACAAGAAGACAAACTAGATACACACACATTTATGTCAGGCACATTATTATGTGTTAAAAAATGTGACACCCGTTTGTATACAGGTCTTAATGAACTCGCAACACATACCACATACTTGTATATGTATATCATAGTATGTGTTGCAGTTTGTGGGCGTATACACATTTCTCTATTGCAGCAAATGTAGCCATTGATAATTTCATCAAATTAAGAAAAAAAATAGATTGAGAGAGAGAGAGAGAGAGAAAGAAAGAGAGAGAGAGAGAGAGAGAGAGAGAGAGAGAGAGAGAGAGAGAGAGAGAGAGAGAGAATATTGCGTTTAGAATTGTGTATTTTTGTTTTTGGAAAAAAAACTAAGTAGTTATTTGTAACAACACATACTCATAAAAGAAACACATTTCGAATGTCTTAGTGAGGCTTCATGCAATAATTATATGTTTTAGAAATACTCTACAGGTCATGGACGCTACGGTGTTGTTATATGACTGTACGAATGACAGTCACTTGTGGACTAATTAATTTCGCATAGGTACATCAAATTCAAGACGTTCGCCTCGGATCGGAAGGTCGTGGTTTCGCTTCCTGGTATCGCCGGACTTTTGTCAAAAATGACCTTGGTTCCCAGGTCGACCCAGCCTTGAATTGGTACCGGGTGCAGCTTATGAAGTAAAGGCGGCTGGCGTGATGCTTACCACATCACTCATCTTGTGCCGATTGGTCTATACAAATATAGGTCTAGCCCTATATGCCCTATGCGCCTAAAGGCGTGGAAAAGGGTATTTTACTTTACCTACTTACATCAAATGCTGCCTTGTAGTTAGAAAAAAATTAATTCTTGCATTCTGAATTAGTTTTAACTCCATCGCTACTGACCTTTTGTCAAACATCCCAAGCGCCATCGCTACTTGCCTGCAGCCGCCTCTCTTGTCCTCGACTGTTCCTGTTGTCACAGTGGACTTTAGTTACCATCTAGCGATGTGACAAAATAATGTCAGTTACCTTCAATAGAAAGAGATAGATGGAGGAAGTCAATGAGACACCACAATAACACAGTATGACATGAACAGAAGATAGCAACAAGCAAAAGACAGGAAACTGGAAACTACACCTGACTCGTCTCTGCGCCGCTTTACGTCGTTATCAATATGCCAGAAAATATCAGAAAAAGTCATTTGGCGTTGACGAATGAGCCCCTGATCGTCAAAGAGATTGAAGGAAGTGTACCCTAACGCCCGCACACTCTGAGACAAATGGTGAAGGTGACACCAAGAACAGTCCACTTGTGCAATAATCTAATAACCACTGCATCTGTAAGACGGACCTGAAGTTGTAAAGTTACAAGATCGACTCTTTTTTAGCGAGTTGTATCCCAAATGGATCCGTCTCCCTGCAAAAAGTGGCTGGACGAAGGACGAGAGCATCATAGAAAGTAGACTCCGTAGCTCCGACAGTGATCCCCGGCGTTCACGCAGAACTTGCACTCGTGAACTGGATAAAGAGGTTGGATCAGGAACTAACGACTTCCATATCAGATAGCTTGACGACTTCACCACATACACACACACACACACACGCATAAACTCACACACACTGATAGAGTCATACACTAATGCATTTTTCTGGGGGTGGGGGGAGGGCGGGGAACAGTATCATCGGGAAAGCGGGAAATATTAGTATCTATCAACTTAGCCTCTTTTGACATGCCCACTAGACGGCAGTATTACTCCTCGCTTCTTGCAGAGGATCCTATAAAATAATAGGTATTAAATGCATAGTATATACAAATATGGGTTTTCAAATTAGCGAATATTGAAAGATAATGGGTCACAATAACATGGACGTTAGTTCCATGTCATGTAAACGACGTAGCGAATTGATCTACCCTAAATGTGTTCGAGGCTTGGATGGGGGTTACTTGACACGTTTACGTTTAGCAGTTTGCTAAAGCTTTCCTAATGGTCGACGCTCATACCGTTATCAAAACTGTGGCAAATCGGTTTGCTACCAATTCGTCATCAATTAAATAAAGTCCCATTAATTAAATAAAGCTCTAGTTTGTTGGAGGAACTCTACAACTGTTTTCATAACCACTAAGAAGCAACCGTCGACCAAAATAATAATAGAATCTAAGGTAAATAATTACATATTTAAATAGTATAATCTTATATATGTTCCTTACAGTGTAATTATAAAAGAACACATACGTATATTTGTGAGCCATTTTTCGTAAATTATGCAGTTTTTAATGTGACATTGGTATTTCGTGAAAAATATTATATGTGCTAGAAATGCTCTACTAGCAATTTCTTTACATTGATACTGTAACACAACTTTCACTGCTCCAAAAACAACTCATAGAATTTATGCTGCTTACAAATGTGTTCTTGATACGTTCCAAATTCATTTTCATTTATGGCAGGCACATTGAATGCGCCTCTTAAAAGACAATAACAAGTTCTTTTATGGATTAGACTTTCTCCCTCGCTGCTGGCCCAATGTTGCCACTGTCTTCGGTCTGAGGATTGTGGTTCCTCCAAGTTAGCACAGCGCCTCGAACTGTGCAAGTTTTATTCGCTACAAAAGCTGCTCGCTTTTAAAGCCCATGTCATGTGGCGCTTGTTGTCGTGTGTGTACACATCTATCTGCCTTGTGTGCATTTAAAATGAATGTTCAATTTTGATTAAGGAATCGACATCACAGCACTCGGAACTTTCTTTAAGTGACCCATCCCTATCTTATGTATATATCCACCTTATACAGGTACAGTCAGCTATCTACAGCTATCTATTAGTCTCTAATTTATGAAACAGAAAATAATCAAGGACACTAATCGTTTAACGTTACTAAGAAAAGTACAGTTTACGATGACGCGCGTGATGATGATGGCGCCCAAGCCACACTTTCTCCCTACCATCAAACCACCTTCCTAGGTTTCTTTATCTATCCCCTAAAACGACCCCGCGGGCGTGCGAGCGTGCGTGCGTATGGGCGGGCGGGAGGGCGGGCGTACCCCGTTGAGCGACACCAACTGCCGAGTTTTCCTAAGCCGACTGCCCTAGCAGAATTACCACTGAATCCTACTGACCAATCAGAACCTTCGCCCACTTATTTATAAAGTCAAATAGTCTGCCAATTATGCACCTTCTCTTCGGCCCTCAACAGTATTACCAGACACCGGCCCTTCTGTCGCACATTCTCCTTTTTACTACAGCTCAAACCATCCCTGAGCGATCGACCTTCGCTTCCATGATACAGATGATGATGATGCCGGCGCCCGAGCTGCCCCTTTTAATATATTCCCGGTTATCACGCCGCCTTCCTAGGTTTTCTTTATCGCAAGTCTAAAACGGCTCCCCTCTGCCACCAGTCACTGCTGTCTATGTCTATTTTCATATCCCCTAACTTGTTGTGACATATATATATCCCCCGCTAACAAACTACTCCTAATTTTGTCTATTACAGAGCCCATAAACCAACACCATCCCTTTTAGTCGCCCTGTCACCCCTGCCCCGCCTGCCCCGCTGCTCACCTAAATAGTTTTCCTGACCTCACCCTTTATAGAACGCCACCTGTCACCTGCAGTTATGAAGATAATAATGCGCCTACAAAGTATCGATTTCCTAGACCTTTCCCTAAAACCAAGCACTTGTGCTGTCATCAGCCGCCCGATCGATATTTACTAAGGACAAAGAGGGCGGCTGCCTGATAGATATTTGCTAAGGATAAAGAATAGCCGCCAGAAAGAACCAATCACTTTTGGCCGCCATCTTTTACTAAGGATAAAGAAGGCCGCTTAATCGAAATACGCGCTCAATTACCGCCTCCTACTACTCTGGTATAGACAAACTATGAGGACCATGTTTGTGAGAAATGTAGCAGACAGTCTGTAAGTGTGGATTCTTTGACATCAAACAGACAGTGTTCTATTAGGACATATGCTTAGAATTGGAATAAAACTCCATTTCATCTTTACATTTTTTAACTTCATAGGTATCATCCCAATTGCACATTCAGTGTACCGTACAATCAAATGTGCTATTGTTTAAACAGTCAAGTCATCTATTCACATATTTAATGTTTTTATAACAAACTGTTGGCAGGTACATACATATGTGCCTAATATTTGTAATTTAGGAAGTATCTCGCTTAGAAAACATCCTGTTATTTGCCCAGAAAAATAAAACATGATGTGTGTCATTTGAACGAAAAGATTGACTGAAATTGATGAGACGCCGGTTATTTGAGGTGCATACCGTGCAATTATATATCTTTAAGTGAATGGTCAAACTTTGATAGTATTACATCCGTTGGTACAGGGTTGCGATAAGCGGCCCAGGAGTAGGGTAATTTCCGTTGCCATGCATGCCTCCTTAGGTAGCTGAAACTCTCCTACGCTGCACGGGAGTCATTTCTTCCTCATTGTGAACGCTTTATGTTAAGAATTAGCAGAAGTTCTTTTGAGTGGTTGCAAGATCAGAGGACTGAGCATTGATAGCAATGCCTAATAGGCAGTGTCGTCGCTTGTGATATCTATCCACTCTGTTAAACAGCTTCATACAGTTGTATGGTTACCTTACATAGCATATTGTTCCTGTCTGTTCTTTCTTTTGTCAAAATTCTGCCCTGTATCGCTAGGCAGTGTACGTTAACGGTTAACAGATGAACAGTGTTCGAGCTAGGCCAGGTTCACTTGTCTGGTAAACTGTAATGCTGCGGCAGTAGAATGCACAAAGTTACTTCATCGTCATAGTTGTTCTATATTATAGGATACATCATTTATGTCTATCTTGCCAAAGTTCTGTTGGTTGTATCCACTATTACAAGACATGGCCATCATTTTGTGTCGTTATTTGTAACATAGGGCCTTCTTGCTGACCATGTGATCATACTTGTGATTTCATATTGTTAGTTGCAGTTTACAGGACGTTGCAGAACCAACCCCAACAGCCCCTGGCTGTTGCGTGGGTTTTTTAGACAAATGTACGTGTCTAGTAGTTGTGAATTCATATACAATTTAAAAAAAAAATAGAACTGGGCGCAAGAAAATGTGTATTACTGGTGCCAGACGTGAGTGATCATTCAAATGATCAGATAGCCGACTACCGTAATATTCCCATACACTTATTGTTGATGAACTATGATCCCTGAGCTCAGTTTTAAGTAGATGAGATTCACTGTTTTAACGGACGTACACGGTCTGACAATTAGGTAATGGGAATAATTTGTTATTTCAAATTAAAATAATCAGTAGTTGCATTTTAACTTGTATTCGAAGTAAGCAACTTGTGCCTTGATACAGCGAGTGGCACTATCTAACCAACAAAGGGTCTACCTGTGTAGCCTTTCTGTTGTTATGGCCCATAATACAGACTTGCGACTGAAGCATGATTTGCTTCTCATATGACGAGAAACATCAAGTTGTAAAAAATGATTTTTATAAAGCATCGTGTTAGATGTTGTTGTGGCTCACTGTCTAAGACGTCAGGCTTTACTTATTATTGAAATTCCTAACACCAATATCCGATGGGCGTATGCGTGAGTAAAAGTTAATTTCATCAACGAAGGGAACCAACGACGACTAAATGTTTGTTTAGGAAATGGTTTTACGTGATATATTCTAAACAATTAATGTTAAAAAGAACTGTCTTATTTGTTATAAGTTTTTAAACCCCTATAAGTGTTCCCAAAATAAGGACAAATATAGTCGATTCAGGAATAGTCTACAAACCATTATTTCCAACATTAGATAAACATATGGGCAACTTCTTTAAAATGATGACAATATAAATGGATACATTATTATAATTTTTTTTTAATGTACTCTTGGTCGTGTTTTTTTCTGATCTTTGATAGGTACCTGTGTTAGTGTATCTCAATATTGCTATTAAAGTAAAGTGGTTACTACATACTTGTTGTCGCACGACACAGGGACTCACCCAACGTGGACACTGCGCCAGGAGAAATATCTTCCCATGTAGTACCGTTTCTTTGGATAAATTTCAGTGAGTGTGCACAATCTTACCTGTAAGGATCACTGTTTACTGACGCATCTTCTGAGTGCTCTGCGCCCACTATCCCATGTATTCTATAGTATATGCAGTTACTCCCGGGAGCTCTCCTGCCCACTACAGATAATTTTCTTATTGTCATATTTCCACCGAGTTTACCTCCCATATATGGAAACTATCAATGACAAGAATGATGCGACGGAAGTGAATGAAGAATCTGATCGACACTTAACACTCAGAGGTGAAGTAAACCTGATATACAATCATACTGCTACTGGGACCTCGGTAATCGCAAATCTGCACTGGCTGCTGAAGACTGGAAAGGAGCGTTTAAGGGACTGTTACGGGTTCTGTGGAGTCAATTTTCAACTCAACTCGACTTGAGTCAACTGCCATGACAGCAGCACCAGCAAATACAGCAACTGGATCACAAGCTGGGTTCATGTCTGTGACAAACCATCGGAATATTTCAGTCCGGCAAGAGTTAATTGCATCATGTGGTTAAAAGAATTGCGCACTTAAAATAAACATAGTTGAACATAGATGCGAGAAGAGTAGAAAATGTACGAAGGCGCACATAACTTATGACGTTTTCGTATGTTACTAGGAGAAACCCTTAGAGCTAGATTCGTCACTACACCAAACGACAGCCCCAGCCATTCCATCGGCCTACTACCAAGAAATAATAATAATAATAAAATCATACGAATTCAGGTTACCTGTAACCCTATGGATGGTTAACAACATTATAGAAGGAGATTCCAAAATGAACTGAAGGCTTATGCAGATATCCAATTACTACAATTGTTGCCGCCAGTGTATTGTCCATACCACAGAACGCCGTATTCAGCTTGAACGATCGTTACGATGAGTGACGTTGATACATTAAAATGGTTTTTTTTTTCATGTGGAATGATGAGTTAATTTCCTTTTGAGTTGAATAATTTGTTAGGATTCTTAGTCAGCATTATATCAATACTATTGTTGTTTTTTTGAAAACTCAAACATCGAAGTATTGTACATTGTGATTTATTTTAGTTCAATTTACAAAGTGTTGAACTTTGGTTTTCTGAATTTAGTTAGAAAAATAATTATGTATTCCATTATATTCCGGGGATTCACCCTATTAATTTGATTTTCTGTATTTTCCTTCCTTTCTTTATGAACTCAGGGACCATAAGAATTCCCCTAGACTTTCTTAATTCGAGCCCTGTAAATTATTAGGAAGGATTATAGGGGATCTCCAGGCGACGATAAATTCCGCCAAACTAGCTTACCACAATGTCACAACTACATATTCGGTGTCGTTAAGTCCTGTTTTAAAAGGCTTATCTGCGATTACATGTTGCCACCATGGACAATTAAACACATCACTATCTGGTATATATGCAAGCGGGCACACCACTGCACCACTGCGACTTCCGGGTAACAGTGAATATGTAAAAGCACTGTTCGCGTCAGTGGCGCATCACGCACATCTTACATATTTCTAGGCATAAGAATTATTTTATAGACTATTCGTAAATCGATGCGTGACGAGTTCAGTCTTGTGGCCTTTACTTCCGACGACTTTCCTGATATCATTTTATGCCGGTTCCACATGGGCGCTAGTGTCATATTTGTGTCTTTCCATACTCGCCCGGTGCGGATTCGAATGCATGACAGTCAGGTTGGCAGGCAAACACTTAGCAACTGTGACTCTCCTAAGACGCCCAGGTAATTTAGAGATAAGACTTATTGACTGCGGGAATCATAAAATCAAGTGAAAAAACAAATCAAGTTAAACAAAATGGAAACAATGAAGACTATTTATTGCTAAATTAAAACTTTCAGGGTGTTCCGTGCGGTTAATTATTATGACAGTGCTCATGACTTTTTGTTAGAAAATAAGCAAGTTCTATGAAGGTGTCTGAATGACTTGCCATTATTTCATTGTGTAACGATAAACACATTGAGCTTTCTCGAACGAGTCAAAATTATTCCTAAGTGGTCCCTTTACTATCTTCACATATTCACGTTGATATACCTACTACTGATGTCAGCATTCTATTTCAGTCTGTATGTGCGCTATCTTACATGTTGTGTAGTGCACAACGGAAAATATGCCCAGTGTAATAGTCTGCCTATCTACAGTGCCATAGGCTGCAGATGTTATGTTAAATTTTTGTCTGACACATGCGTGGATGTCTTTTGATTTCAATAATACAAAAACAGATCTTGAGACAAAACAATGGATGCACAACAGTCCCTCAGGCTGTCACTACAGTCAGCAAAATATGCACAGGTTATCGTTATTAAAATTTTTAGAAACAAACAATTTATCAAGACCTCTAAAGAAGCAAAAACACGTTCAGGAGAGGGTCAAGGTCCCATTTCCATTCCCGTTGAGTTTGCAGAGTATGTAGCGTTAGCGCTGCCACTACAAAATCGGATACTGGAGAACAAACCAATAGGGTAAACCTTCAAACGAGTTATAAAAGAGGCACATCTAACGGTTAAACAAAATGCAGTAATGATGTAATCGTTCACATAATTGAAGAAAGAAAGATGATAAGGTGGAAATCGCTAGCAGTGGCTCCACCCTCGCTTGGATTTCAAGGCGGTTTCAAATATTCAAGGCTCTGTCTAATACAGGCAACTAACCAACGATGTTTCTGAATAGTGTCAGCTAATTAATGCTTTGTCTATCTAAGTGCAATAATCGATGATCCGTCTAAATAAGTTTAAATATTCAGTGCTGTTTCTTCACAAGGCCAACAGATCAGTGATTTGTCTAAATATGTCCAACCAATTAATGCCCTGTCTAAATATGTTCATCTAATTAATGACCTGTCTAAATATGCTCATTTAATCAGTACCCTGTCTAAATATGTTTATCTAATTAATGCCCTGTCTAAATATGTTCATTTAATTAATGCCCTGTCTAAATATGTTTATTTAATCAATACCCTGTCTAAATATGTTTATGTAATTAATGCAGTGTCTAAATATGTTTATCTAATTAATGCCCTGTCTAAATATGTTTATCTAATTAATGCCCTGTCTAAATATGCTCATCATAATAATGCCCTGTCTAAAAATGTTCATCAAATTAATGCTCTGTCGTAACATATTCATCCAATCCATGCTCTGTCCAAATAAGTTCACCTAATCAATGCCCTGTCCAAATATTTTTAAGTAATCAGTGATGGGTAAAAAAAAAAGTACAGACAATCAATGATGTATCTAAATGATTGCAACTCATCATTGTTGTGTCTCAAAAAGTCCATCCAATCAATGCTGTGTCTAAATAAAAAGGGGCACATGTAACGGTTACACAAGATGCAATAATGCTGAAATCGTTGAAATTGTTGAACAAAGAACAATATATAGGGGAGATCTAAAGTGTCTAAAAAAGTACAGCTAATCAATGAGTGTCTACAAATGTTACTCCATTAAATATATTGTACAGAAAGAGATTGCATATGACGCTGAAGAAAGTGAATGCATAAACTGCACATTTTACCCGATGTGGAGCAAAAACAAAGAATGTATGGGGTTACTAAATAATGCATGGTAATTTGATAGTTACTGAGCGAAATCAACCATCCCCACCCCTCCCCCTTCCACAGAAACAGATTGAAGATACTCACCCCACATTTTACCCGATTACTGATTCTCATAAAATTTGCTTTCTATTCTTTCTGCATCTATGTGACATTTTCCAATTTATGAGTTTCTACTTTCAAGGTCAGGTCACGGGTAAAGTACAATTCATTGAAGTTAGTATGTAGTCTCTGTGTACTTTCTTATTACCATGTGCTTTTTGGCAGGTAGCCCCATTCATTAGACTGGCATTCTTTCTATTAATAAAGTACACATACGATATGACTAGTGATGCATTTACGTCCGTTTTTTGTGCCATGATGACAAATCATGTTTATATCTTGTAGACATTCAGATGTGGCCATTGATAAACACAGTGTTTTAGTTTTTAAGGCGGCTTTTATGAGGCACATCTATGTGTACCTGTCAAAAATTTTTGATGAAAAGACTATTAACTACCTGCTCCTGCTCTGTGAAATATAAAGTCTGCCAGGTGAATGCTAGGAAGTCGCATTGATTTTGCTAAAAGGGGTAATTTGTCACGTTTAAATAGTTATGGGCAATACAAAAACTGCTGCAGGCAACCGATGCAAATGTACGCATTAAAATAGACTGTTTGATGCCGAGTAATCCACGCTTGCAAAATAACCATTTAATTTGTCCTCATAACTTTACTTCACATTTGATGAGTATCAACACATATATTAAATTGTTTCCCTTGCTGGTGACGAACAAGAGATACTCCGGTAGTATGTATGCGATGTACACTTTGTAACTGAATCATCAAGTATGCTGAGAAGAGAGGAGACAAGCATGTTCCATGCAGAGTGGCAAGCATCGCTTCAAAAGTTCCGCGTAGTTAGCGTCTTTTGCAAAGTTACTTCCAGTTACGCCGGTGTGTTGGGAAACAAACAGGAATATAGACTGGCCGATTCTGCATCATTTAATGTTAAAATAGTGTGAGTGTGAGTGCCCTTTGAGAGCGAGTGAACAGTGCAGATGCACAAACAGATCATGACGGTCTGAGGAGAATGGTGCAGTAAGGAGTTACGAGGGGGTAATGGCCGGCGCTCAACACACAAGGAAAGCCTGAGACTGATATACAATCAGACAGTTACTGGTGGCATCGGAAATAACACTTTTTGCTTGCAGCTGAAGACGCTACTATTGTTGTGATGTTGAATCTGAATTCATCATTCAGCAAATGATATCATATTTCTATCGTGATGTCTCAATTGTTTGGCCTAATCTGATATCTAGGAGCATGCTTATCTGACGGACTTGAGATTACATGTTTGATTCCAGGTCCGTCCAAAAGCGATGGGTACAAATAATTTTTTTTTAGAAGTAAAGAGTCAGTTTGATACAAACCACCATCCACAAAAAGTCAAAATAAGTCTAATAATAAGTAGAAACGTCAAAGACACTTTGTTAAACGCCTTCAGGTGTATTTATTCTAGATCTAGTGTACTGACCAATTGTCACTTGGTGGGAAATGTGGTGAGCATCACGCCGGTCGCCTTCAATTCTCAAGACTTTTAATTAGTACTAATTTAACGATGATCGACCAGGGAACCAATGTAATTTTTGACAAGTTTAGGTTTAAACAACGGATCAAAATCACAGCATATGATAGTTACCCATAAGTGTTAGTTATACTTCTAACTAAAGTCTGAGTCCGAAAAATATTAACGGGGCTCGGAAGGCACACATTTTCTTCTTCTCAGAGTCCATGCCGTATGGCGTTGGTAGTCATTTATATCCACAACCCTCTGTCTCGTGTACTTTTAATTAACTCTTACACAGATAATCGTGGATGCCATAATGTCAAACAGTCCAGTATCTGTTCTCTCGGTCTCCCTCTGCCTCTCCTCCCGTCCAACTTTCCTACCGTCACGATGTACTCTAGTTTTCTCTTTCTCATCACATGACCAAAGAATGTAGATGGTATTTTTCTGATGTGGGCAATCAGTTCTCTTCGTAAGTCAGTTTCTTTCAAGACGTCTTCATTACTCTTTTTTATCAGTCCAGTGTATTCTCATCTTTCGTCTATAAAATCACATCTCCGCAGCTTCCAAATAAGTTTTCACTAATTTACTGACTGTCCACGACTGACATCCATTTGTCAATATATGATTTATAGAGCTTTTCCGAATTCGCTTTCTAGTCTCAGTTGGTTAGGAAAGCTTGCATAAAATATTATATTTGTAAAATGTTTCCCTCTGCTTGAGCTATTCGACATTTAGCTTCCTTAATACATCTTTTATCTGATTGTATCAGATTGTATGTAATATTGGATACAGCCTTAGAAAATCCATGACGTTGAGGAAATATTTTTTCACTAAAAAAGAATATCATGTAAATTTTATCTTCTTTACGATATATATTTTGGTCATAGCAGTGTGTGACAGTCTTTTATCAAAATACAGACCCCCCAAGTATGTTACCCATCTTTTAATTGTGTCACATGGACCAATTATCCTTTCACTTTGTTTCCCAATTGTAAGCACCCGTTGATGTTACATACTTTTCTTACCCGTCAATAAACTACTCTGTTGAAGAATGGAATGTGAGACTTTGCCGACTCTGCACATCAGATTTAGCCAGGTTTCTGTAGCCAGTTTGCATTTGTTTACTATTTCTAAATGTAGAATATTGGTCTTTATAATTCTGTTTCTTTCTTTTTTAATCCATCATCTGCAGAATGTCATGTCATCCATTAATTTTTGTTTTTTTTGTTGCGACTCTATGTGTTTGTGGATTGAGTTCTTTTGATGTCTGCCGAATAGACTGAGCAGCATATCCCTTTGTTCATCCATGGCGTTATCTCTATTTTGCACTGTGACACTGTACTGTTTCCTAATTTCTTTCTTCTATCTTATGTATTTCTAAATGCAAATTCATGTTCTGTGTTGTTTTCTTTACCGTACTCGGAGTTTTTCTAAACTTTCCTATAACTGGATCATATACATCTACATAAACACACACTAAAAGGCAGCACATGGAATAGGGTAAGAGAGCGTGGGGAGTGATAGCCCAGAAAGACAACTGCCTTTGCCATCTGCAGCTTAACCGCAATACTTAGGAAAGAGGGCGTGTGGCGATTAGAATGGTCTGCCCCTTAAGAATTGTTAGCGATATTTAGTCCATAGTCTACGCTGTTCTCTCTGGCTCTGTTACTGATGTATCTGTATATCATTGTTCTCTGCGGTGCCCTGTCTGATGTCAATCTTGGTACATGGCCAAACCATTTGATTTGGGATCTACCTATAAAGTTCAGTATTGGTTCTGTGTGAACCTGTCAAAAATTTTAAACCAAGTGAAATGTATGAAGAATTATTAAAGAAAGGACAGCAGTCCCTCCACTTTGCGGGAGCAGTTACAAACATTATTTGTGAGAAGTTTATTTTCAGGTAAAAAATTTCCATTATTCAAACAAAGGGCAACATTAAAATTAACTGTAACTGTTAAAACTGTAAATGCATGAATCGCTTCCACGAAGAAAAGCAAAAATGGAGACCGGTTTATTAACAGTATCAAAGTGTCTTTCTAATTGTCATAAAAATATCTGGAGCTAATTTTTTTGTCCCCTGATGGTCTGTCTCCTATTTATTTTTATATCCCTTGATCACCAAAATTAGTCGTCCACATAAATAAATATTGTTCACATTTTCCACAACCTAGAAACGTAACATAAAATTTACCTTAAAATTAGTGAAAGCCTTTTTTTTATAATATACACATTTCACTGGAAATCACACAGTGTATGTCCCAGACAAATGTAGGTATAGTGATCGTTTATGTAGTGCACACACTGGATGGAATCAGTCTGTAAAAATTGTAAGTTGAATTGTCAGCACTTGTACATTTGCATGATCAAGCAAATAGCAATTCAGTAGGTGGAATGATTAAACAATTCTTGACAATTTAACAATCAAGATTGCATTACTCTTCTACAAGTGTGTTAAACAACGCTATACTATGTCAAGTCTTAAGGCGTAATTGAAATACATGACACCTGTGACGTGGAGGGACGTGTTGCAAATGGAGTTCTTCTGAGCACTTTCCTCCAAACCATCTGTGATCGCTCAGACAACAAAGGTAGCCAAGAATGTCAACCCAGTATCATGATGCAGCACTAAATGTCACCCAGACAACGTGCACCACCAAATGTCACTTTAACAATCAGTGTTAGATCTGTTTCACCAAGAGCCATTTGTCTGCAAGTCAGTGATTTACGTTTCAATCTCCTGTTTGAATGATCTCTAGAACTATCTCATCAAGGTTCCAAATGTGTCAAGTCATCGATCTATGCCAGATCACACGTAATTAATTATATGACATTTATTAAATTTAGTCCCTATCCAATGCTGTTTGCTAATACGTACTGTCATCTCACACGTAAGGTCTATCTCCCACAATATACACCTGACAAATGACTACGATCATATGAGTGTAGCCATACATACACATCGACGAAAATGATAATCTATGGTGCGTCTAAATAAATTAAACAAATCAGTTATGCTTCTAAATCAATGCAGATAATCAATGAATTGTCTAAATAAGCTCACCTAATAAAGAATGTATCTAATTGTGTTCAGCTAATAAATTATGTGCTTCCATAAGTGCATCTAAGCAATGAAGTGTCTAAATAAGTGCAACTAATAACACTTTTGTGCAGAAAGAGCTTACGTAACACATTGGCAAAATTGAAGTTAGTTAGTTAGTTAGTTAGTTAGCTGGGTTATCCTCATTGCACTCCGGACATGTCCATAGGTGCTCAGATCCTCCCCTCAGTATGAACCCCAACGTCCGATGGCTAATAGTACCAGTTATATGTTGATAAACAAGTCTTCTGGCGTAGCTGGTGTGCGTCTCGTATTTTGCTGTGCCGATCTTAATTCCCAAGTCTGCCATTCTGGCGAGTGATGTGGATTCACTGCCACCAAAGTCCTCTATCCTTCCCATTTCTCTGAGGGCATTGATAATATCAGCATGATCCATAGGCTGACCGTCGGTAGTAATAGCGGATCCAGCCAACCTGTCAGCTTTTTCATTTCCATCGACGCCTGCGTGTCCCGGAACAAAAATAAAGGTGACTCCACGCACAGTGGACTTCTGTAATGATTCAAGCCATTGTCTTCGCACTGAACCTGCCTGAACCCTCCGGATCATACTCATCGAATCACTGAGTATACACACGCGGGTGTATTTTTGTGATTCAAGCCAGGCAAGCGCTTGTGTCACTGCCATCACCTCCATCGTCATGCTGCTGGTTGTCATGGAGAAGGCGCCGTTGGCTTCTTTGACTGTTCTGCCCGCTGAGCGTGCTGTAAATGCCCATGCGCTTCTTCTTTGGCGTATAACGGATCCGTCTGTATAGATTATTGCTTGAAGTGATATTTAAACGAAATAGTCCACACGGCGTCACGTATGGAATTACTGAATAAGGAATGCAAACTTGCTTGCTACTGAGTAAGTTAAGGCTTAATTTAATCTTCCTATTGTAATTACAATAACGAAAAGAATAGGACAGGTCCAACACTGCATTTTACATAATAAAGAGCATATATTTCGAATAAATCTATGTCATTTAAGGTTAGGAAAATAATGCTCGCATACTTTATAGAGCCAGTTTTAATATACGGCTGTTAGGCCTGGACAGTTAATAAACAAGCCGAATAATATCTTAAGGCCACGGAGATGTGGTTTTACAGAAGAATCCTCAGAATTCCTTGAACAGCAAAGAAGAGCAACCCAGATGTTTCAAAAGAGGCCAGTCCCTGAAGACAACCTATCACAAACATCGACGAGAGAGAGAGAGAGAGAGAGAGAGAGAGAGAGAGAGAGAGAGAGAGAGAGAGAGAGAGAGAGAGAGAGAGAAAGTTATTGACGCGTGCGAATTTCTCTGGAGGAGTACTAGATAGCATGATTCCTCGCGCACTTGCCAAAAGTCATGGGGCTCACTTAAATGATGACAATCTTACCGGTCACAACTCCCGCTCAACAATAACACAGAACTCCGAAAACATGTCCACTTTCAAAGTGTACACTATGTTCAGATATCATAAAAAAACGGAATGCATCTCGAGATGCCTAATACAGTCAGTTATCCTCCTACGCAGGTATGCATGCATGACGTTGCTCCTAAATACTTCTCCTGTCAGCCTTTGTCAAGTGGTTGTTAGGGGCAACTAGTACCCTATCGCACAAATCAACTTTTGTAATTAACGTGCCTGTCATTCCAACGACTCCTATATGTTGAGGCCACTATCGCTAGAGACCCTTGAGGCCGATGCACATCTTTGTGAAAACTATCCGGACATCTCATCTGAGGCCTGCCACGTTACCTTAGGGATTCCTCACGCTGGAGACCTGTTACTGCGGCAGCACAAGCCAGCAACATGAACACTGTATTCCATTACCCATCGTGACACATAGTGTACAAGTCTAGTCTGGCAACACTCACAGTAGAAACATATATTTACACGTTCTACCTCTTCAAACTAGTGAAGCTAAATGTATCTCTCTCTATTTCCTGACATCCCGTTCGGTCTTGCATCCCAACCAAGTTTTACATTCCGTAATGAACGTCCTTTCATATACCCATACATTTCAAACACCAGTCATCATTTTTCGGTCATGTTATGAGAAGAGGGAAAATGGAACATGCTGTGACCACTGGAAAGATCTGTGGGAAAAAGGGACAGATGTAGACAGCGGAAATGATTCTTGACAGTCTTTTGTTGTTGTGACATGGGGAGCGGGGGTTGGGAGAGGGGGAGGGGGTTGTCAACACACGAACTGATACACTCAGGTGCAGACTGCATATTGTAATGCATGATCGCCTACGCCAGTCGGCAAGGTAATTGCTGATGACGATTGCCATTACTCTCATATTATTTGCTTTACATTCTTCATTCATGTGTATGAAATTTTGCAATTCATGACTTTCTGCTATTATGGCCTGGTCAGCGGCGAAGTATAGTTTCGTTGATGTTAGTTTGTAGTCTCTGTTTACTTTCTTATTCCTGTGTGCCTTCTATCAGCTAGGTCATTAATTACATTATCCGTCTGTCCAATACGTATAGGAAATGACTAGTAATGAATTTCCGCCACGTTATTGAGATGACAGCAAATCATGTTTATGTCAACAATAAATCAAATTGTGGCTAACAATCACAATTTCGCTGAACAAAGTCTTTCGGAACGTTTGCCTCGTTTTCTGTTAAACACGGCTTTAATGAGCTACATCTGTGTGTACCTATCAAACAATTTCAATGAATCCAATATAAGGCTGAATCCCTGGAGCAGTAGAAAAGTCTAGCAGGTGTGCTCAAGTGATGCAATCGTTTTACTATAAGGTGTAATTCATCACGTTAAAATATGTATAGGTCGCAGCAACACTGTTACATCTTTTCTATGTAGATTTACACGGTAGTTTAGACTGTTTGATATTGAGTAGTTTATGCATGCCGTCTGCCCGTTTCATTTGCCCTCCTAACTTGAATTTCCAGATAATCAAAATCAAGACATATGCTATATGCTTTCCCAGGTTAGTGATTTTCTTGTATCTATGTGTTGTGTTTGATTTCTTGATTTTCATTGTGAAAATAAATTGTTACTTAATTAGCTGTCATTGTTTGTGCAGAGAAATTTTGCCGCAACTCCATACAATGAAACAATTATGACATGGTACCTCTCAGTCAGTCTCAGTACATATATAAACAAACGTGAGCATAATTAGACACGTCTGATAATTGTCACAATGTGTATGACTGTTCTACCAACATGAACAATCAGTTGACATACACTAATATACATTTTAATGAGGTTTAGGACAGGAACAAGAAAGCTGATACCTAGTAGATGTGCGTCGAAGAACCATTTTTCCTACATTCGTTTACTGTGAGACCTGAAAATCGGCATGGTTTACTCAGGAATAGCAAACAATTGTCTAAATTTGCCCTTAGAATGTACTGTTGTCACGACATTAACTTTTACATTTGAAGCACTGCGTTAAAACTTTTGCCCCACAGTACGGTGGTATTGTAAGATCAGGAAATAGAATGTTATTGTGTTTGAACAAACTATCAGTCGCTCAGTGCTATATCGTGTAAATGAGTGCACAAGTTCTGAGTTGACACATAACTAATTCATCAATTATATTGTCCACACACACACACACACACACACACACACACACACAAACAATAAAAATATGTAGCTACGTTATGTGAGTGATTGCAAGAAAACGGAATATCTGCAGAAATAACTGAGATTGCTTCCAGCTCATCAACATTCAACAAAATTACCTTTGATTATGCCCGTTGTCCAGGGTATCCAGAAACTAACACCCAGCTGGAGGAGGATCATTATGCCAATCAATGGCCCGATTGGAGCTAATTCGTCGTTCGCCCTCTCCCCCCCTCCCCCCCCAACCCCGTAACAAAAATGTCAGTTTCGAGTTGTGAAGTGTGCCGAGATGTGGTCAGCCTTTGGAACCACACATGGGAATGTAAATTTTCGTGCAGATTACAAATTTATCAAGGAAAACTCTAGGTCTTAGCTTCTGTTTACACATTTTCAGACAGAAGCGCAGTCTCTTACTTTCTACAACTTCTTTGTCAATACATGTGTGTACTGGGCGTTTATAGACATATTCCGAAAATTTTTACCTCGACTCTTCATAAGCATAACTCTTTTTGTATATCATTGACCTCGACTCTTCATAAGAATTACTCCTATTGTCTATCAATAACTTAAATCTTCATAAGTATTACTCCTATTGTCTATTAATGACCTCGACACTTCATAAGTATTACTCCTATTGTCTATCAATGACCTTAACTCTTCATAAGTATTACTCCTATTGTCTATTAATGACCTCGACTCTTTATAAGTATTACTCCTATTGTCTAGCACTGACCTCGACTCTTTATAAGTATTACTCCTATTGTCTAGCACTGACCTCGACTCTTTATAAGTATTACTCCTATTGTTTATCACTGACCTCGACTCTACATAACTATTACTCCTATTGTCTATCACTGACCTCGACTCTTTATAAGTATTACTCCTATTGTCTATTAATGAAATTAACTCTTCATAAGTACTACTCCTATTGTCCATCAATGACCTTAACTTTTCATAAGTATTACCCCTATTGACTATTAATGATCTCGACTCTTCATAAGTATTACTCGTGTGACAGGCTGACGGGTTAGAGGTAGATTGTTCGGCTGTTACAGTTTTGTTTAGCTTCACTTGGCAAGTTTTACAGATCGGAACTCTCCGTAAATGGCCAGCGGGTCACTGTAGTTTGTGAAGGTTATAAAAGGCCGACGCGGCAGGAAAACGCTCGCATTGCTCTGAGCTATTTGTAATTTGGTCTAGACAGTTGTCATAGGAACATGTAATAAACGATGTATCTAAAAATGTACAGCTAAAAAAAAGTATGTCTAAAAAAGTTCAGCAAAACAAGTAGATATCTAAAAAAGCTCTAATGATCAGTGGTGTGTCTAAATAATTGCAGCTAATCATTTTTGTATCTAAATAAGTGCAACTGATCAATGGTGTGTCTTAAAAAGCTAGTAAATCTATGATCTGTATAAATAAGTGGAACTAATCAATGTTGTGTCTAAATATGTCAACTGATAACTGCATTGTACAAAAAGAGCTTAATTATCTAATGGGACAAAGTGAGTAAGTTGCTGCTATTGAGAGAGTGATTAGTGAGGGCTATTATCACATCATTCCGATCTATCCATAGGTTCTCCGACCATCTCGTTATTAGCTACCCACGAGTTAAACGAATGATCAAACCCTTTCTGTGTTGATTAATCGCATCTCTTGTGCCGTTGGTGAAATATGCTACCCCAGACTGCACCCCTGTGCCCTGCCCCCCACCAGTCTGGCCTGCTTGTTGTAGTGATCGTCTCTGTGGTATGTGGCTCGCCTGGCATTCATGACACCATTCCTGTCAGTGCCGTGCCCGTTGTGTTAACCGTTTTGTTTGCGAGACAATCTGCACGCCAGCAGTGTTGGTTCTTTTATTATCTGTTTTATGTTCTTCATGTACCTATACTGGGTGTCGTAATTTATAACTCTCTGCATTCTATGATGTTAGTTTATAGTTTCTTTATACATTCTTATCACAAAGTGCATTGTTTCATTAAGCCCTATTCAATATACTGTTTTAATTTCCATTATAAAATATTCATATTCATGACTAGAGGTGCGTTTCAGCCATATTTTTGCAATGAAAACAAATCCTGGTTTTATCGCTTAGAAACCAAACTGCAGAAATCCATCATACTTTTGCTAGACATCGAGTTTTGAATGTTTTGTCTATTTTATAAAACTGCTTAAATAAGGTACATGTATGTGTACCTGTCAAAAACATTTTTAAAAAGATGAAAGGAGTTTATGCCTAGTAAAATGTAACAGTTTGCCAGGTGTGGTTGAAAGTTGCAATGGTTCTGTTATCCGGTTGAATTTATCATGTGAAAACGTTTATCAGACTTGCCAAAACTGTTAAAGGCATACCATGCAGATTTGCACAATAATATATACTGCTTGGTGTTGAGTAAGCCATGTATGTCGAATGTCAGTTTTATTTTCCAGCTTAGCATGACTTGACAATTCATCAATATCAAAACATAGTCCATATTGTTTCCCCTGTTTGCGATTGTGTCGTTTCTATGTGTTGTGTTTGCATCGGTTGATTTTCATTATTACAAGAAAACTGTGCCACGTAATTATTGGTCAGGGTTTTTGTGTGTCGGCATTTTGTTGCAATCACAAAGAATGAAACACTTCCTGCGTATTACCATACAGCATATAAATTTTGACTTAAACGAGTATAATTAGGCACACAGGATATCTATCACAATTTTCATTACTTGTCAACCGGCATAAACTATAATTCTTCGCAGTTTAGGACAAGAAAAAAGAAAGCTGACGTTTAGTAGGAGAGAGAGAGAGAGAGAGAGAGAGAGAGAGAGAGAGAGAGAGAGAGAGAGAGAGAGAGAGAGAGAGAGAGAGAGAGAGAGAGAGAGAGAGAGAGAGAGAGAGAGAGAGAAAGAGAGAGAACGAACGAACGAACTTTTTTTATAGGGTTACAAACTGGGCACGCAGGCCATCTTCTATGCACTCATTTTTTAGAGTACCAATGCCTGTTATCAATAATGCATGTTATGGATATCATAAAGAAATATAAATTATAGAATAATGCATACACACAGCATGTATACACAATCGTACACACTCACACACACGTATACATACTCCTACGTTCTCATACATGCACACTCATATACAGACATACGTATACATACACACATGCATCTACA
>CAJHNH020003225.1:50000-78094 GCA_905116865.2 Candidula unifasciata
GGACATTTCGTCAATAAAACTGTTTTTGTAGGGAACCAGCAGTGACTACACTTGTTTAGAGCTATTTTTTTAAATGTCTATTACTGTAAGCTGCATGTTTCTTCTTTGCTTTTCTTACATTAGACATCGCCATGTCCCATCCAAGTATCAGTTTGTTTTTCAACCTTTACATAAACACTGGAGTGGTTTCTATAACCTCCTCTTGCGAATAGGATGTTCAGGTCTTGTTTGAGTAGATCCAGAAGTCCAGAAATGGGTCTACCAAAAAGTAAAGAGGTAGCCGGGAATCTTTGCTAAAATTGTACATGAGTAAACATGTTCCTTTTGACCACTTGTATTCTGTCATGCCACTACCAAAGAACATGATCATAAGGATGTCAAATCAGTTTTACTTATCATGGGATACAAATACAATGAAATAAACGTTAAAAAGGAAAGCTAATTAGTGCGTATATTGATATAAAACAGATAGACGTTTGGGTTCAGGCCTGAACATATCTCCAGAAATTTATTGCATCTTTTACTGAAAACCATAAATTGTTGCAATAGCCCACCATACTAATTTGAACTGAAGGAATACACTTTGGTTGTTCTATGTTACTTTGTTATTTATTATATAATATATCCATGAAATATCGTTTACATATATCAGATGAGACAGATGTTGTGATCTTCACAGGCGGGTCTGTTATATTAGGATTTAAGAGTGAATGAGCATTTACAACTCGCTATTCAGGCAGAACAACAGTTCAAGAAGCTAGCGGCGCCTTCTCATTGACCACCAGCAGCATGACGATGGCGGTGACACAAACTTTCATGTGGCTAGACTCACAGAACAATTCACGCGTGTGTGTGCTGAGTGACACTTTGAGTATGATCGGGCAGGTCGAGGCAGGCTTGTTACGCAGACAGTGGTTTGAGTCATTGCAAAACTCTCCTGTGAGTGCAGCTACCTTTATATTCGTCACAGTGCATGCAGGCGTTGTTGGTAATGAAAGAGTTGATAGACTGGAGGAGATGCATTAATTGAATATGGCCGGCACATGGATCACGCAAATGATGTAATTGCCCTTCTAGAGATAGTACCTTTTAAGGATGGTGGAAGCAATTGTAAGTCAAGATCGGCACAGCCAAACATGAGAAGCACACCGGACGCACACGAAGTTTTGTTAACCAACATAGGTCTGGCAATATTAACCGCACGACGCTGATGAATATGTTAAGAGGGGAATCTGATCGCCTATTAATGTGTCTGCAGTGCTGTGAAGATAATCTAATTTAAAACCCATAGCTCATGATTTTTTCACATAGTGAGACAAAATAACTAAAGTAGACATTGACAGCAGGAACATTTGAGGATAGTAGGAGCAGGAGAGACAAAGAGAGAATACACTTGGGCTATCTGACCTACCGGCATACAAGAGTATGTCTACTAGTAATGACTGACAGTACACCGTGCAGAAGGATGTAGACAGACACTGCAAACGCCACATGACATGGACTGTAAGAGTTAGTCAAATATATGGTGAATAAAAAGGTAACTCGCACAGTTCGTGGTGACTGTGCTAGCCACTGGGTCTAATTGCTCAGAGTGAAAACCTAATGTCCTGTTTGTGACAACTTAAGGTCAGTAGCGAGGGGAAAATTCTTATACAGAATACAAGTAGCGAGGGAAAAAGTCGCATACAGAATACAGGAGTTGACTTTCATTTGCAAGGCACATTTCCTTGTGCCTGCCAAAAATTAATTTGTAACAGCTTATAATAGATACTTCAGAAATACGGTAATAAGTGTAACACATACATTATATAAGATTCAGCAAAGAACTTTAAGAACCCAGAGTGATATGAAGGACCAAAACTTCAACTCGATCTTGAACTGACTGAACGTGTATGAATGTTCCAAAGTCTGCCTAGATCATCCTTATGATGAGTGTGGACAATTAATAGTGAAGCCTGGCAATAAACCCATGATCGCCCACACTTATCTTAATCCCTGGTTTCTTGAACTGGCAGGATGTTCAGTCACTCTGTTGTTATGTTCAAGACAGTCCCCCACTAGACACTCGAACACTGGAGATATACCCAAGCTTTTGGAGAGGATCTCAGGTACCAAGTCAAACACTTGAGGCACAAACAAACTGCCCGATAAATGATGGTGAAGGTACAACACCAATAATGTTGTATGTAGACCAACTGGAGGATTTCATTAGTTGAGAACCACAGTGCGGTTCACAATCTGATGCCCACCAATTTTGCTGAGCGCGAGGGATTTCAGAGTCCCGACTTTCCCACTGTGTATGGTGGCTGCTCACCTCACGACAATTGATCAGCTGCTCTTAGTTAGACACATTATTGATAAGCTATTCTGTTTTAGACACATCATTGATTAACTCCTCTTTTTTAGACACATCCTTGATCAGCTGCTCTTATCTAGACACATCATTGATAAGTTGCTCTTATTTAGACACATGTTTGATCAGCTACTCTTTTTTAGACACATCATTGATCAACTGCTCTTATTTAGACACATCATTGATCAGCTTCTCTTATCTAAACACATCATTGATCAACTGCACTTATTTAGACACATCATTGACTAGCTGCTCTTATTTGGACACATCATTGATTAGCTGCTCTAATTTAGACACATCATTAATCAGCTGCTCTTATTTAGACACATCATTGATCAGCTGCTATGATTTAGACACATCTTTGATCAGTTGTACGTATATATATATACACTATTGATCATTTGAGCTTACGATTGGGGAAATATTGCTAATGAGCTGAACTTTTTTAGACACATCATAAATCATTTTAGAGAATTTATTTAGATATATCATTAATTATTTGAACTTATTCAGACACAACATTGATTAACTGAACTTATTTAGACATAGCATTGATTATTTAGCGGCGTTTGTGGCTAAGGCGTTGCCAGTCCGACTCGTAATCCAACGTACCGCGATTAAAACCGACAGCTGGCTGCGTGGATTTGAATTGTGGTATGGTCGACCCAGCCTCAAATGGGTACCAGGATGGGCTGTCCTGGGAAAGTAAAGACGGCTGGTGTAATGCTGACCACATTACTCACAGAGTGTCTATCAAAATATGGGTGCTCTTCCCATATGCCCGATGCGCCTAAAAGGCGAGAAAAATGATCGTTACTTTACTTTAATTTACTTTACTATTAATAATTAAACTCACTTAGACACAGTATTGATTAAATAAACTTATTAGAACACATCATTGATTAATTGAACTGATTAGGACACAGCATTGAATAATGAAACTTGTTTAGATAAAAAAATTGATTAATTAAACTTTTTAAGACACATCGTTGATTACTAGAACTCATTAGGACACGCATTGATTAATTGAACGTATAAGGACAGAGCATTGATTAACTGAACTTATTTTAGACACAGCTTTGATTAATTCAACCTATTCAGATACAACATTGATTATCTTTAAGTCAAAACTGCTTCACACGGAACAATTTCAAGAGGCTGAAAGCGTTAAATGTGGCAGTAGACAGCAAAGTTATTTTACAGAAATCGATGTTTTAAATATTGGGAACTACACTCGACGAAGATATAATAAGATATTCATAAAGGAATAAAAAAGGATTGATCTTCGTCTTTTTGGGATTTTTTTGTTTTTTTTGTTTTGTTTGTTTTGTTTTGTTTTCCCTTCCAAATGTTTTATTGTGAGAATGCCACCAGCCTCTATAAAGTATATATATATATATATATATGTGTGTGTGTGTGTGTGTGTGTGTTTACACACACTTGGCATGGGTCATGGAGCTATAGATAAACAATATTGCCTTCTCTGTGTTCACCACGTGATTGAGGGCTCCACTGATGTGTGAAGCTTTTAGAAAGAGGAGACTTATGAAACGGATCATTGCAGTTGCAGGGCGGTTTCCCATGGTGTAATTTTCAGTTCTCAAAAAGAGGCAACATGAGTACACACACATTTCCTCTGTTGAACATTGAACGGAGTTTTCCTGAAAGCATTGGCTTTGAATTGTTATAAAGATCCTCTAACTGTGTCTGTTTGCAATGTTTTATATGATATGTTATTCATGCACCTTCACACATTAACAAACACACAGTGTCATACAACCTCACTCACAATCACACTCAGAGTAACGATTGTTTATCGTTACAACGACAAATGCTATTTCCTCTTTGATCTATCCAGGACATCTTCGATTACAAATTTTTATTCCTGCCAAACATTCAAAGAAAAGTCAAAAAGGTGCATTTTTACATGTAGGGTGACACACGCCTGCACATGAACAGCATCGTTCTTGTTACAAATAATTCACAATGAGCTGTCATCCAACAAGTAAAGGCACGTACTGATTCAATAGTTATCTAATATAGTCCACCTGGCTCAAATGAAGTGAAGCATATTGACTGTCGTACAAGATACGCAATTCCAAGACCTTTGCATTTTGTCTATTTAAGCTAACATTTGTATCATTTCCCATTTTCTCTTAAGCAATCATCATCATCATGTAACAGGTTCTTTGCAGAACGTCTCTCTCATCACAGTCTGCCTGTCAGAAACTCGGTCTCTTGCCAGTTCTCCCGCCTCATGAACTTTCACACTCAAGGAGTCACTTATATCCTGTGCCCATCTTCGCGTCGGTCGGCCCCTGCACGTCCTTCCTGGTACCATACCTTTGCTATATTTTTTTTTTCCAATTCGTCGTGGCGCTTGATATGACCAAAATATTTCAGCTTTCGATCTTAAACAATAACTGGGCTTATATCCCTTGATAAATAAATTGTGACAATGCAGCATCAACAGCAATCATAATTGTTGTTTGTCTTAGATTGTTTAATACCCACGACCAAAAAGTGAAACAGCTTTCTGTATGGAGAGATGACGTCAACAATACGGTGATGCAGTTGAGCTGATGACGTGAAGTACAAACAATTGAAACTACGTATTTAGAGTCGCTCAGTGTGTCAGGTTCCCAAGTCTTGAATGAATGAATTTAGAGTCACCAGTTACCAGTTAATGAAATAAAAACTGTAATATATATATATATTATATATATATATATATATATGTAGTATATATATATATATATATATATATGGTGAATTGACAGTCCGCGGTCTACAGACTGGTTAACTCTTTAGATTCATTCAATCAAGCAGAGGGTATCTCATCAATGGAGGTTGGCTGTGTTTCTTTCTCTCGGAGTATAGTCACTCAGACTGCTGTTCGTTCATCTCTTGATGTTGTCGTCCCATATTTATCGTTGTCATCATCTTGCTCTTAATTTCAACGTATCCCTCCTGTATTGTTTTTCAAAAGAGTATTATGTTTTTAATGTGGTCAGAATATTTATGCGTCTGTTTTTATAGTTCTGTCACCGCTCTCTCTCTTCATTCGCAGTCACTTCAGAAACTTGAATTCTCCCTTCTTCCCCCCCTCCCCCCCCCCCACCTATGAAATACCACATATTCTCTTTACATGGATATTTCCAGAGACCCAGTTCGATTTTCTAGCTTCTTGTTCATTGTTCAAGTCTCTGCCCCATTCTACCGAGATAAGCATTCGTTTTCTTTAACTTCTCCACTCACTCCACTGCCCAAAAATCGGGACCACGAGCGAACCCATGTGTGATAAGGAAATTGTATTCTAGACTATTTTTTCTCTCATCGTGTTGGAGCAGTTGACGTTTGTACCCGTGTAATTATATGTTTCTGGTCGTTTGGTGTCCATAGTGTGGACTTGCATGTGGCGGGAGTTTCCCTGTCTTGTTATTATCAGGTAATCTGTCTTATTTTGATTGATTACTAGGTCTATTTTGTGAGCTTCTTCTTTTAAGATTGCCAGTGTTTGTACAATCTCTAGTTAATTTTATCCAACAATATCAATGGCATCTGTATAACCAAGTATTCTAGTTGTTAGTTCTATAATACACTCTATATTCATTTTTTATTTTTTTATTTTTATTTTCTCCATGGTCAAGTTGAAAAGAAATGGCGAGAGATGCATCCTGTTTTAAATGAGATATTTTTTTTTTTTAAAATGGGTCTGATTTTCTACCTTGTAAACAACGATGAACTAATGTCAGAAGCAAAAACTTGCAACGACAAAAATTTTTTTTTTCAAAATACGCCTAATATCTGTGTTGAACGGAAGTTTGAAAAAAAAAAAAAATAATAAAGGGACTACCTAAATCAGAGTTATTCAATTGGTTCGTGGGCTAGATTTGGCCCACGGAGGTAGTAAGTGGTCCGTTGATCAGTGTCAGCGGGGTTAGGGGCTATGGCCCGTGTGGAATCACATTTTTAAACCTGGCGAGAAAATTTCATTTTTTAGAATATCATTATGTGAACTTACACAAACGATGGATTCTCTCATCTAGGGTCGGCATTTAAGATACCACAACTTACAATATATTGCGTTTCCTTAGGGTCCCGTTTGACGCTGTGTGATAGTTTTTACTTGATAGTTTTACATTCATCAGTTTGTCATTGCCCTCTTAATGGTCGACACACTGACCCTTTTAAAAGTCATCACAACGAGGTCGGCTGCCAATTGCAAGAAACCCAAGATGTTGGAACTATGAAACTGTTCATTACACAGCCGTCGATTTTAATAATACAGATTTCAAGGGCAATAATCAAAGATGAAAATACCCATATGATCTATACATTCATTAAACAGTAATCTTAAAAGAACACACATGCGATTGCAAAACAATTTCCATAAAATAATCATATGACGAATGTGACATTGGGATTTTCTAGCAAAAATTATATCTTTTAGGAATGCTCTGCAAATGATGTCAATACAGTGATATATATATATATATATATATATATATATAGCACAGTTTTTGCTACTCTAAAATCAGTGCACAGTCTTTACAATGCTGATACTCAACAATAAATTGTTTCCGACTATAACTTCATAAATTTATGACAGGCACAATAAAGTGTGCCTTGCTATTGAAAATAATAGTATTGATAAACGATGTACTCTTTTTTAAAATCATGCATTCCCTTTGCTACTGACCTCATATTGCCACCTTTGGACAAGAAGATTTCA
Organism: Candidula unifasciata; assembly: GCA_905116865.2. Taxonomy (NCBI): domain Eukaryota; kingdom Metazoa; phylum Mollusca; class Gastropoda; order Stylommatophora; family Geomitridae; genus Candidula; species Candidula unifasciata. The sequence continues at coordinate 57,089 of CAJHNH020003225.1, forward strand.
GTCTGAGGGTATAAGTCCTTGTGGCTCCTGCAGTCACATTCTTTCCCCAGCACAGTTTGTTTCCTTGTTATAGTCCATGACATGAAGCGTTTGTAGTTGTGCTTGCTGCGAGCCTTCCGTCTGGTGTGCTATCAATCGTTGCTAATAGATAAGCTCTTCTGTGCCACAAAGTCAAACTACTCACGCGTCTTTTCTTTTGGTCTCATTGAACCTCTCATATCCTCAGTTTTCCTTGGTTACTGCGAACTCTAGTTATCTTTCTATCACTATGTGACAAAATAACGTCAGTTGCCTACTTACAATCGTCCAATTTGTGAGTTAATTTTTTTCGAGAAATTCTTCATGACATTTTTTTTTTAATCCGTTGCTAGTGTTCTCATCATCTATCTATAAAAACACATATATCTTCATTTCCCATATAAATGGTTCTTTATTCTGCTGAGTGTCCATGATTCACTTCTGCACATCCCGTTTGGCTATTTTTAACTCTTAAGAACGTTATTTCTCTTCAGCTGGTAGTTTAACATCCATAATGCAGTGAAAAAGAAGGAAGCGAGTGGGTAATATGTAAGCAGCGAAAGAAATGGGAGGATGACATCAAAGGATGGGGGGGGGGGGGAGATTTAATCTAAGTGTGTACACAACCAAGACAAGAAACAGTATTAGGGCATACACTTTCTCTGAGCAGACGGTATTTTATTTATTGCTAATATTTCATTTGTTTATCCCACCTCAGCGTGACAGTCTTACGTTGCTGAACGAAATATAGCATTACATTTTTTTGTTCCTGCTCTGGCCACTAGTTCTCGAGCTTGTTCGTTGGTTTGCTTCAATCAGCGACTCGTACGGCACGTCGAGCTCTATCAGGATTAGCTAGCGTTCTGCCGCAGAGTGCAAATCCATGTCTGGTCTCGAACCAATATTTCGGATTGGTTTCGGGTATTTCTAAAAACATAGTGGTCAATCGCCATTTGCCAGTCCCTCGAAGTTTGAGTATGGATGGCGTGTATTTGAGTTTGTTTAATGTGCCTTTAGGGATCTTCCCAGCCTTTAGGAAGCGCATTGGGGGGCAGTTAGAACTGGCCCTAGTGTTAAACTTCATCCTAGCTTTGTCTACAATGTCGGCCAGTTCTTTCAAAGTCCTAATGTGGCGTCATGTGTATCGTCCCTGGCCTAGGGCTTTTCTGCAAGCGAGCAATACGTTCCCGAGCGTCTGCTTAGCTATCCATGAGGGACATGTTGGGTCCTTGGTGGCACTCCATTTGACCATGTATCTGTTGGTGCGTAAACATCGTGCCATGAAAAAATCCGTTAATAAGAGGAAATCTGTTTATGTTGGCTTAGATGTTTTAGGTCACACGTGGATTTGAAATCGGGCTGGGTTAGACGGACAAAGTAGGGGATTTATAATGGTACACGAAAAACCAGTGTGGTATACGTGTTAGCTGAAAGAAGTAATCAGTGGCGTTTCATTATACGTAGTTGAATATCTGTAGTAATGCCCAGGGCTAGACATTGCCTAACATGTTAGGCAATAGATGACGTGTTTTCTTCGGTGTATACATTTACACTGAGAAGGATTATTTACATTTAAGTCTGCCATTATTCTCTGTTAGTTATCTGATGCCCCACCTTATGGTACCGAACGTCTTATACATTATCTGCTGTGTGAACAAGAATCATTACAGGTCACATACTCTAGATCGGATTGGTTGTTGTTGACGTTTAACGGCTCAGTCATGATAAGGTTTTATAATTGTAAAGCAAAATATGATACACGATGATAGTCTCTGACGTCAGTGACGTGTGTTATTCTTAAGTCTCTACAACTTATATACAGAAACATATTTAAAACATGTCGGAGAATCAGCTGGACTGAATATCGATGGGAGAATAATCAACAATGTGATGCCACAAAATTATTAGAAGAAAGTAAGCAGAGGTTGCAAATCTAGCGGATCAAGACAACAGTTAGAGTGCATATTATCGTTTGGGGATTACCATTCGAATAATTTAAAGAAAGAAAAAAAAAAAAAAAACTGTGGTAATCAACAATGGAAAGAAGCAACCAAAAGTGAAAAACACAGTATGCTGAGGGACAGATCAAGTAACACGTTCTCCTATCTTGTACATGTTATAACAAATGTTGTTAGCAGTGATCCGAAATCTGAAGAACTGAAATGGCTAAAATGATCTTCAATAAGCTGAGACAATAATTGACAGCTAGAGAACTAACGAATAACGTTTTTTTTTTTTTTTTTTTCACATGGTCACAAACAGGGCACACAGGCCCGTCTTACATTCGATCCTTTCAAACGCAGATCTTTCACACAGTAGTTGTATTTGATCAATAAAGCATGTTATGTTCGTACAGTGTGACAAAGAAATATGCCATTACAGGTGCACCGATTCCTTGAAGTGAACCGCACATATGAGATTGTGAAATTGTCCTAGCTTTCAAGTAAATTACTCTATTTGAAGTATTCATACCGCAGATTGATAGAATCGCAAAGGACACCCATTGCAACAGTCGAGCAAACTTGTCTGACAACCATTAACTGGAAGAATATGTGGCCTCCTGAAATCTGCTGTAGATAGTTTCCGACAGGTGCACTCAAATGTGCGTGATAATTGCATTTGGTTGCATAGAGTGTATATCACATGGGAAACACAATGCTTTGTTATCCAGGCACATAAAGAAACTGTTTATCGGTTTTATGAACTCACATGTCAATATATCAAATCATTAAAAAAATAATATTAAATCTTGGCTAATATGTTAGAATTTCTCAAGCCATATCAAGCCTTCAGGATTATATGAAATTAATTGTATTTTTAGCTTTTAATTAACAATATTTTTATTGTGCGGATTACACATTATGCGTCGATTACGTATAGCAAGGATAATATTTCCGAGTTATGCCCAGATGTAATACGATTAATTTTGTCCACCAAGTCCTTGCAGTATTTGACAGGTACACACACAGATGTACCTTATAAATGTAAGCAACGATGAATGGCTGCATTGATTACTTGACTGTTTACCGGCCGTTCGCTATAACAATGTCCCTCTCAACATTACCATCGTACTAAGCCACACCTGCTCTTATGTCCCCTGTTTCTCTGTGCAGATATAACTATGTACGCTATCTTATATTTGAACAGTTTTTTTTTTTTTTTTCTGCATGGCAGACAACAACAGCACAAAGTTCTAGTGCCCAACTGTTACCTTGTGGTTTCTGGGGACGTCGCAGGCTGTCATTTGTTAAGATGTATATGGTTTGAAGAGGTTAACATGAGTAGTGAATGCCTTGAATGGATTTGTCTAAGGTAATTTACAATATTCTAAGCATATATAAAACGACCATTGTATATGCTGAACATAAAATGTTTAAACTATCCTCTCCTCTTAGTGTTTAGCAGCCGTGAACACCTGCGCAAAGTTCTGGTTGTCTGTCCACTTCTGGAAGTTGGTCTTCGCTTAAAACTTTAGTTTTGCATGAATATATGCGTTACAGTCCTAGCTAATCTGTATGCAGACTGTTGGTTCCTCGCCTCTCAGCCAGAGGCACTCTCATTTCGAGGGCAACATTGAAAAAACGGTCAAGTTGTTTATCCTACTTGTTATTAGAGGGTGGGGGAGGGCTATGGGTCTATACATTTTCCTCTGACAGTAGGACCTGAAACCCTCAAGCAGAAATTCAAATATGTAAAATGCCGGTAGAGGGAAGTCATGTATCATATGTGTGTGTCTCCACGTGTGGTTTCACGGCACGCATTGTGAGTGCGTGTGAGTGGGTGGTGTATGTGTGTGCGTGTGTGTGCGTGTGTCTGTTATAAGGGGTCAGGAGGGGGAGGTATCAGCCCGCTGTACTAAAGACAACGTTGCTTTGCGCATACGCCTTTTGTTTGCAGTTGTAGCTGCTATAAGAGAGTTTGACTTGGTTCTGCTGCTGCAGCCTATGACACTTCCCAGATTTTTGTTTCGTTTTTTCTAAATTGTGTTTTCTACAGGCCTGCACCTGAATGGACAGCAATGCACAAGATCTGATTTATAGCAATGTGTTGCTCTATCCGAACTTCTTATTAATTTGCCCCTGGGAAAAAATATAAGAGAGCGAGTGAGAGAAACTGACCTCGTTAGGACCGCACAATGAATAATAAACCCTCGGTGACACAGAGGGTGCCGGTCCCAGAAATCCTGCTCAACAGTAAGGTTATATAAGGGCCCAGATGGCGGTTACAAAATAACCTAAAGTACAGCCAGGGTAGGGATGAGATAATAAAATAATGTTATCTCATGTGACGCCAGGAGATTTTCTATCCATTCTGTTGTGTCATCAGAAATGAGATATCAACAATTAATGAAGAAGAAAGTGTTTATAAAACTACGTCGCTGCGGCTTCCAAGTTAACAATAGGTAGACAGAGGAGAAAACGAGAGTATCAACAACAAAAAAAGGATGGAAAGAAAAAGGGAAGCGAAAGTAGGTACAATTTGTGCAAACAGGAGAAACATGTCTTTTCATATTAGGTAAAAAAAAAAGAAAACTCAAGCGATAATTTTTTTCTATGGAAATCATCGCATTTTAATATACCTATATAATTTACCATTTGTTGATTACATGAGATTTCAGAACTTTACTGTATCTTTTGAGGATTATACTCAATGTTATCTTGGTATTTCGAGACACACGCAAATTTTTAAGGGCATAGTTTACTTTATTTCCAGATTGTATTCTAGAAAGTATTTCTTCTATCAGCATGTTGGTGCAGTTAAAATTTGCACCCAAGTTCTTATCTGTTTCCGTTCGTTTGATTTTCATATTATTGACTTGTATGTGGTCAGAGTTTATATCTTTTCCCTGTCTAGTTATTATCATGCATTCTGTCTTATTTTGATTGATAACTAGTCCCATTTTCTCAGCTGATTCTTGTAAGACAGTCTGTCTTGTAACAGTCTCTAGTTTATTTTCTCCAACGATATCAATGTCATCTGCATATCCAAGTATTCTTGTAGTTTCTCCTGTAGTACATTCTTGTTTCCATGTCCTTATAATTTTCTGCAGGTCCAAGTTGAAAAGAAGTGGGGACAGAACATCACCTTGCTTTAAGCCAGATCTTATTTGAAAAGGGTCTGACTCTCTGCCTTTATATATTACTATATTACGAGTGTCTTCCATACATAGTTTAGTCACGCTAGTTAACTCTTTTGGTATTCCAAAGACCATAGCATTCCAATAACTGTTTCTATGAAAACTATCATACGCCTTTTTAAAATCGACAAAAGCATTATGTACATTTTTTCTATATTAACAGTTTTGCTCTGCTATTTGCCGTAAAAAGAATATCTGATCTATTGTTGATTTGTTCTGTCGAAAACCCGCTTGGTAATCTCTCAATATGTCTGCAACGTATGGTCTTAGCTTGTTTAGCCGAAAGTATCTTATAGCGTTTAGATAGATAACAGTGCTATGTCTCTATAATTTTCTACTTATACTTTTCTCCTTTCTAAAAAACGAGTATTAATAAAGACACTTTCCATCCATGGGGTAATTTCTCCGTTTTCCAAATTAGTTTAATCATTTCATATATCTGTACATGTAATGCATGACCACCTTCTATTAAAGGTTCAGCTGTAATCCCATCAGCACCAGTTGCTTTATTTTTTTTAAGCCGTGTTATGACATACAGTACTTTTTGAAAATCAGGCTCTTTAATATCTGGTTCACCTGTTAATATCCCTTCCTGTGGATAAGTATTAAGTGGGGTTTCACAGTTTAACAATTTTGCAAAGTATTCCTTCTATCTGTTACATATTTCCTCATTATTATTTATCATCTTCCCATTGTGATCTTTTAAACTATAAATGCTTTGTTGATGTCCTCGTTTCACAGGCTTCAGTTCCTTTAAAAAATTTCTGGATTCGTTGTTCTGATGGTTACCTTCCATTACCATGAAAATGCTGTTCATGTATACGCGCTTTTGGTGTCCTTTTACTTTTATATCTTCTTTATATTCTGTTCTTTTTTTTTAACTTTATTTCGTATGTTGCTAGTATCATTTAGCCAAATCTGCCCGGCATGTTTTTTTTTTTTTTTTTTTTATTGACTCTTCTTCACATTTTGTAACGAACCCTTTTTTTTTTCTTCTGTTCATGTTGGACACACCAGGCAATTATTCTGCAGTGATTTGAATTATATTCTTAATATCCATCCAGGTTTTGTCAACGTCTTTCTCTGTCGCAATTTGCAAAATTTTAATATTATGTTTCAATTCATTTGCTAATTTCTCTGATATGGATGTTTCTTGTAATCTTTCTCTATTTTACTCTGGATGTGATCTTTGCAACTTGGTGTAGACGGATCTGTTTAACTTGAATTTCAAATTTGCACCAACCAATTAGTGGTCACTAATATCCTCTAAGGTTCTAACTTAATGAATGTTTGATACATTTGTATAATTTATTATCATGTGATCCATCTGAATTGATGTTATCCTGTCACATGCCAAGTTTTTTTTTTTTTTTTTTATTTGGATCTGCTTATCTGTAGTCCTTTCGCTACGGCAAGATTGATTAATCTCCATCCAATATTGTTTGAATTACAATGTAGGCTTTCCAGGCCTGCTACATTTTTATAGGTGTTTTCTCTTCCTATTGTTGCATTGACATCTCCTAATACAATCAATATGTCTCATTTTCTAGCAACATCTATGATGTTCTCAAAAAAATCATAGATTTCGTCTTTAATATCATCTTCTTTATCTGCAGTGGGTGCATGCACAATAATCATCGTGATATTTTTATATTTTCCTTTTATTCGTAAAAAAGAACTTCAAATCCACGTAAATGCGCTACACACAGTCTGCAACGAATATAACATGAAGATCAGCATCACCAAAACAGAAATTCTGAAGATAAGTAGAACACCTAATATACTAACTATTCAAGTTAACAACGAACAACTCAAACAAGTGCAGCAATTTAAATACTTGGGGAGCATCTTCACAGATGATGGAATAATTGATAGGGAACTTGAGGCAAGATGTCAAAAGGCGAACACAGTAACTTACCAACTCTCCCCACTGCTAAAACACCCAAGCATCACTATGGCACTAAAACGACAACTGATAAATTGCATGTTTATACCAACCCTCTGCTACCAATGCCAAACCTGGTCCCTAACAAGAGCACAGGAGAAAAAGATCACGACGTGCGAAATGAGATGCTTACGTAAGGCTGCTAATGTCACAAGGAGAGACAGCGTTCGAAACGAGAACATTAGAGTAATTGTAGGAACCACACCATGCCTGCAATACATAAAGAAGCAACACATAGAGTGGTTTGGCCACTTGATGCGAGTGCAAACCGACCAACTGCCTCTACGAGCATACAACGAACAGCACTACTGCCCTAGAGCAAGAGGCAGACCGAGAGTACGATGGATAGACAATATATCAGAGATCCTGAGGCAACACGGACTAACAACAACACATGCAACACACCTGGCCCAGGATAGAAAACTGCGACTCCACACTACGCTGTGAGGCTATTGTGGACAAGACAAGATTGATCATATCACTAACAGCTTCAAAATTTATAATGCTTTCCAACGACTGTTTCTCGATAAAAAATCCTGTCCGTAGTTCATGTTTGTTTTGAGTGTTTCCTCCATCCATTATGATCATTCTGTTTTCCCTTATGGTACCCTGTCCTGGCCATCTGTTTTCTTGAATATCTGTTATAACTATATTCAATAACCTCCACAAAAATGTCTGTTTTTGTTCTAACCGTTCGTGATTCTTTAAAAATATTTTTAACTGGCGCATGAAATATGTGGGAAGAGAAATGATTGCAGGAAGACAACTGGTATGGTTTTGTCAGACAGTGGGAGGAAAATAACTAGAGCTGACACTGACAACAGGAAAATGTGAGGATGATAGGGGCGGGGAAGACCAAGAGACACTTAGACTATCTGACCTAAAGGCATGCACGAGAATGTCTATTAGCAATGACCGACAGTACCTCGGGTAGAATGATGTAGACAGACACTACAAACGAGACACGAAATGAACTTTAAGAGGGAGCCAAATATGTGGTGAGGTCGTGGGTTCGCTCCCTGGCGGAGCCAGACTATTTTTTAAAAATGACCTTGGCTCCAAGGTCGACCCAGCCTTGAGTGGGGACCGGGTGCGGCCCGGGAAGAAAAGGCAGCCGGCGTCATGCTGACTACATCACCTATCTTGTGCCGATTATTCTATGCAAATATAGGTCTAGCCCTATATGCCTTATACGCCTAATGGCGTAGAAAAGTGGCCCTTTACTTTTTTTTTTAAAAACAAATATGTGGTGAAAAAATGTAAAATGCAAAGTTCGTGGTGACTGTGCTAGCCACTGGGTTCTATATGCTCAGACTGAAAACCTTATGTCCAGATTGTGGCAACATAAGGTCAATTAGTAAAAAAAAGGACCCCTTTTCACGCCATCAGGCGTATATAGAGCATATAGGGCTAGACCTATATTTTTATAGACCAATCGGCACAAGATGGATGATGTGGCAGCAACACGCTGGCCGCCTTTACTTTCCCGGGACTGCACCCAGTGCTCACTCAAGGCTAAGTCAACCTGGGAGCCAAGGTCATTTTTGAAAAAAAGTCCGGGACCGCCAGGGAGCGAATCCACGACCTTCCCATCCGCGACGAGCGTCTAGCCGCTCTGGCACGGCGACTCCCTTAGGTCAATAGCGAGGGAAAACTTATACAGAATACAGGAGTTAATTTTTTTTTTTTTAGTTACAAAGCACACTTTCATGAAGAGTATGTGTCTAATTTTATACGAAAACGCCGCTGGAACTATGTCGGCCACGCCCTTAGAATGGATAAATCAAGACTTCCTTACCAAGCCCTCATTTGGACACCACAGGGGAAAAGATCTCGTGGAAGACCAAAGGAAACCCTACGTAGAACTATCATCAGGGAAGGCTCGCTCATGGGCCACTCAAACATCCAAGACCTAAAACGGATTGCAACGGACCGCCGTGCATGGAGAGTCGCGACCTCTGCCCTATGTGCCGCACTCGACACAAGAGGAAAGACTAACTAACTAACTAACACTTTCATGTGCCTGCCAAAAAGTAATATTCATGACCGTCCTGTAGCATCCACACAACCCTCGCTACTGTAAAGTCTATGACTTGTTTCTGGAATAGAAAAAGCTGTAATATTTTACCAATGTTTTGAAATGACTTCTACAATATTAATAGAATATATCAATATTGCACAAAATCACGTGGCCAGTTTAGTAATGTGCTTATTATACAAAAACTGGTTTAGAAGTAAACGTGTATGGTCGCTTATAATTACAATGTAATTAATATATCTGTCATGTTGGTATTTCTTCGGGTAATTTAATTATTGCCCTTTGATTTTATATATATTTTTTTGGGGCCGACGGGTTAGGCGAGGGGTTATGACAACAGTTTCATAGTTACAGCAAACGGGGGCATGACTTAGTTAATAGAAATGCTACAGCAAACATATTTCCAATTATTTTGACTACGATATAAGCGTCGACAATTGAGGAAGCAATAGGTCACTGATGAACATGAAAGTGTCTAGTAAAACCAGCATTTAACAATCGCTGGTTGTGAGATCACTTAGAATTCACTTCCTTCATCATATGACGTCATCCCCTAGTTATGTCGCTGTCTACCTCTTGGTCACAGGCTTGTAAATTAAACTTCCTGAAGAACCTTTGGCATAGACCGATGCAGCAAGCTGAAGTAAACAATTTTGAAATCGTAAATATTTACTGTGGCGTCTTATAGATGGGAATCACAAACTCAAACATCGGAGCTTTTAAACTGCAATGTTATAGTAATATTCTTAGAATACCATGGACCAAAAAAATTAAAACACCGAATCTTGCATAGTCTAAAGATCGATAATTGTCTCATAAACAGCATCCAAACCTCGAAAGTTGGGGCATTTTGGCCAAGTTAATTCATGGTGTCGGAAAAGGTACATTTTCAGAAAAACGGTGCACCGGCATATAAAAACACATAGGGTTCAGCAACTACTAGAGAAAGAAAGACTTTGACTATGAAAGCTCATATGGCTGGTCAATATTCTTTAATTATAACCACTGGATTCTGTCTTTTTTTTTTATTTGGACATTTTTAGGCCTTGTATAAAGATTAGCAGAATATTGTGTTAAGAAAACTGGTCAGTTGAAGGAAATAAACTGGGCTTTCAATCGATGATTCTCTAGATCCTATAATTAGGCGTTGGTGATCTAGTCGTGTTTGTTTGAAACGATTCTGCCGCTGCAGTCAGCTATACAATATATTATTCATGATTGTCAATCCAACCGTTTACTTTCCGTCTCGTGCAGCAGCAGGACTGGACCGGTTCCGTGGGTTCTGGACAATGGCTGTTTGATTGAATATCAAGAGTAATATCAGCTTATCAGGAATAATGTGTTTTCTTTCATTAATTTTTCCTTTTCCTTTTTCCCATCCCCTTTAAAGAAACACAGTATTTGTGAATAAAAATTCCCCATAAATAATGGTGGAATATACCGCTCTCCTGATCTCGAAAGGCAGATTTCAAACAGGGAAAGAACTATAGCCATGTTACAATGATTATAAACCCTCAAGTGCTGACTTTCTATTTTTATTCTAGGCCACTTAGGGTCAGAGATGAAGTTCGTCCTCTCCATAGCACCAGATCTGGGCAGTATTGTAGAGATCATGAGTTGCCCGGGCATCACATTCTCTTCTCGGCCTCCCTTGTTTAATTCAAAGAAAGGCAACACCAGTACGTTTGGAACCAAACATGCTGCAAACGCTGCTGGACTAGAAGAGCAGTGTTCTGTCTGTCAGTATTTCAGTTGCCCCGCCATATCATTTAGATTTATCTTTCTCTGGTCAGGCTCGCATCCTCCCACATGCACCCGAAGAATTTAGCAAAATATGGAACGCACGGTTTGTTCATTTTCAAGGCGCAATTTAATGTGCCTGTCGAAAATAAATATATTTTCCACGGGTTGTGTGTGTCGGCGCTAATATACTATGACATTTATTAGGAGCAGAATAAGCTTGATTATATTATCTACATATGAGTACATGAGCATTTCTATAACATATAATTATTGCCCCAAGCTGAATAGCCATTTACAAATTGCATATGCTAAGCAAAATCTCTAGCTTTTATATTCAATTTAAAAATTGCAGCCTAAGGGAATAATACATCAATTGTTTGTTAAATCTGCATTTATTTCCCTTGGATACCGCACTACAGTGAAACATTGGCTGTCGACAACTGACTTTCTTTTCGAACAATTGTATTATTGACAACTTTGGGCGAAAATTGGGCATTCTCTCTCTCTCTCTCTTTTTTTTTTTTTTTTAACATAGCCTGGGTTCCTGAAGAGCATATCCTTAAAACACATACTTACCGTATGATGGCTACTCTTATGCAGCGCATAAAGCCACTGATCATTGCGAACTTAACGACACTGAAGACGAAAGCACTGTTTCAATAGTCTTATGGTGGAACATCTAACACTTAGGATTCTGGAAACATCACTTCATCACCCTAGCGCTGGGCTATCTAACTGGCGGCCCGCGGGTAAAACCTAGCACGCAAATATCTAACAAGTGGCCCGCGAATCATTGCCAGTTGTATTGTTTTCTATGACAGACTTCTGGCCCATGACGACACATATTTTCAAAATTATGGCCATTGAGTAAATTTAGTTGAATAGAAATGTCCTAGAGTCGTTCAGCGGTCCTTGGCAAACCTTGGGTGTAAATGACTTACCAGACCACGAACTCAGGCTGGAGATAAAGGTGACAGAAACATGTAGCAGACATTGTGTCAGGACAAGCATGAGAGTTAACGTTGACAGTGCTCATCTGGAGGAGGAGGGGCAACAGTTATGAGGAACACTTTCAGAAGCAGGAGAAAACATGTATTAAACGTAGGAATGACAATAGGGACATAGGAACGAAGGAAATGTGTAGTTTTATAGATAACCAGTGAGAGCACCTTGGATATAAAAGAGTGTTTTTAAGGTATCTTGAGGGGAAAAAAAGTACCTTACAAAGAGAAGTGGTAATTAAGTTAGTTACTCGAAAGAGTAGCCTCACTACACATCGGACAAGTCTATAACAGGTCGGATCCCATTTTAATATATACCCCAGTATGCGACGACTAATAACTCCAGTTCTGTGTTGGTTTACTATTCATCCTTGGTTACATGTGTAGTGTTCATGTTTAGTGACACATCTTTTGACCTGTAGTTCTTGTGGTCTTTTGAGTGTTGTCGATTTAATGCCGTCTCCTGAATCGACTTCTCGCCCTGCCTCCGCCAGAGCACTGAGAATGTCGGCTCGGCCCATTTATTTTCCTGCACCTACTATAGCATTGCCAGCAAGCCAATCCGTTCGTTAATTTCCTCTTACCCCATAGTATCCTGACACAACAATTAAACTGATTCCTTTCAGAAAATGTTTTATCAGCGACGCCAACCATTTACTTTGAATCCATCCTGTCTCTATAGAAAAGTGATAGCATGAAGCAATCGGATATTATTTTGTGCCGTAAAAGAAGATAACTATAGTACAAGTGACAATACGAGGAGAATAAGAGAGACAGAAGCAGACCAAGATAGAAGACACCTGGGTTATCGGACATCATGGCAGAAAAGAACATCTTACCCGGCAATGATTATATTCGTGGTCTGGTTCAGTTGCGAAACTTTCGTGGCTAATGTCCTGACGTTTGCGCCATCTCTCTGGCTAAATACTTTGTCGTCTCCGTACGACCGCACGATGCTTTCCGATGTGCTATTTTGTTTTGTAGTTCCCTATAATCCTAGATTTTTCCTTTTAGGTCATGTTTCTCCTAATTTGGCCAGGCGTATCTCGTTTAAGAGCAAGCTCTCGACAGAACGTCCTTTGGAACGCCCTCTATAGTTTTGCAATTTTGAATATATTACTTGTCAAAAACAACTGAAAACAGTTGTTGTGTTTGGATAGAGCCTACATTGTGAAACTATTTCGCGTGTGACCATAGCGGTCTTATAGTTGTCTTCCTGAAATAAGTGTGGGTTAGGCATACCACGCTGATGTGTATAAAAAGATAGGTAAGGTCTCTCAATGATTCTAACTATTATATGTTATACTGCAGTCCGGTTATGGGGGATTGGGTTGATGAATGGGATCTAGTGTACATAAGTAACAGACTCTCATGTTACCGACCTCAAGTGCTCTTCACTGTAAACTGATCAGGGTCAATGCGGCTGGAACTCTCATGCAAACAAACTCAGGTGCTCGATAGTGAAGATCGTTGTGGTTTTGGGGCGGGGAACTGCAGGCGGTTATACCTGACGTGCGCTGAAACTTGTGTGCTCTCGGAGAAGACTCTCTGCTGGAGGGGTAGGTTGGTTCGGGGTGTTATGGGTTGAACTCATGGTGCAGCGAGAATGTTGTAGGAAAGTGACAGGGGCGGGAAAGAGTGTAGGGAGCCATTCGATATTGCTTGATTGCATTCACGACTGTGGGGTTGTGGTTCTCCATCTTGGAATCCAACATGACAGGTCAGCACAGAGGTCCGGAGTGACATGTCCCATGTTACCAGCCCTCACAATCACAAAATTGTGGGAAAGTGGATAAGAGAATTAGTCTTGTCAGCATGAACCCATTTGTCAAATATAATGCCGTTAGACAAGTCCGTATTATGTCTCACATGTCATGATTATGATGGTAGCATTTTGTGGATGAAGATGATTAGATGCTTTTGGATTCTCGGCGTGTATGTTCATACACATACACACTCCTACAGTACTATCTCGTTCAAACATACAACCGATTTTTAATTATTTGCAAAGTCTTTCGAGATTTATTTCAACGATATAGCAAGTTTCAGACAAATAGCGTAATACAATGAAAGGGTACATTTGTTGTTGTTGTTGTTGTAAGGGTACATATGTGTGTACCAGCCAAAAATGTGTTTTTGGAGTCATCAACAATGTGGGCCTGTAAATGTATGACTGACTGACTGACCGACTTTCCACCCCACCAGGACATCACACAAGCGATAAACACCCGATGACACAAAGGGCCATCATGTGGATGAGGATCGCCGTGGAGAGATCCTAGAAACCGCGTTCAGACTATTTGCGATTTTATAGCCTCCATTGCGGCCCCTGGCAAAAGCCAGAGTGGGGCTTCAAATAACGAAAAATGTCATCCTAAAAAGGACGAAACTAGAGTAGACACTGTAAATGTATGACTGACTGACTGACTGACTTTCTACCCCACCAGGACATCACAGAAGCGATAAACACCCGATAACACAAAGTGCCACCATGTGGATGAGGATCGTCGTGGAGAGGTCCCAGAAACCGCGTTCAGACAATTGGCCATATGTATGGCCTCCCTGTATTGCAGCCGCTGGCAAAAGCCAGGGTGGGGCTCCAAAAAACAAAAACTTCGTCCTGAAAATGACAAAACTGGATAACATAACTGTAATATGAATGAATTTCTACCCCACCAGGACATCACACAGGCGATAAACACCCGATGATACAAAGTGCCACCATGTGGGTAAGGATCCAGGAAAATAATTGTGGTTTACCACTCTTTGATTTTCAAATGACATTCATATTATCTATCGCCTGTAAAACTGTCCATGTATAATGGTGCACGTTTTATGTGCGTGGGTGCGTGCGTCTGTCTTAGAGAGAACATACAACCAAACTTATTATACAGTATGCTTCTGATTCCGAATCCTTTTTGAGAAAAAAATTAAAAGGTCGACCATTTTCACTGCTAACAGTCTTCACCCATATCTGTGGTCTGGGTTATTTTTCGTGACTAGATTTCTGTTATTTGCGATGTCTCTGGGCTTAATGCTTTCTTCCGAGTCAGACCGCTTGTCCTTCCCCCTTTTCAAAGCTGTGCCTTTTTTTCTTTTTCTTACTTGGTGTTTCCTCTTGGTTTCATCTCCCTCTGATTTTGCCAAGCGTCTTTTGTAGGAGAGCGATTTTTTCTACACAACGTTCTTTGGACCACCATTTATAGTTTTAAAATCGTGAGCATTTAACTTTGCCAAAATGTACTGAAAACAGTTTTTTTTTAAATTTTCGATAGTTCCGAAATGTGACAATATTCCGCGTGTGACCATGGAGGTCTTACAGTTGTCTTCCTGCAATAAGAACTGGTTAGTCATGTCGTTGATATGTGTGTGAAATGTTAGGTGGAGCCCCAAAGCGGTTCTTTTCGACATTTGTTAGTGTGTGATCCGGTTGTGTCGGAATCGGGTTGGCAGCTAGGCTTCGGTGTACGTAAATACCATATACCCGGAGCACCCAGCTCACGCTTTGAGATCCGAATGTTCGGCGATGAGAATTGCTGTGGCATGTTGGGCAACGAACTCAAGTGCTCTCTGTGGAACTTGGATGGGGTATTGAACTCATTGTGCATCCGAAAGAGGTTGGGAAGGGCGAGGGGAAAGGGGGCGAAAGACCATTTAGTCATTGCTCGTACTTGATGGCTTGATAGATTCTAGTGAGGCCTTTAGCTGGGATTATACGTATCACTGGAACTGCGCTTCGTTCAATCAACGCCGACCCATTTCACAGTGATTCAACATAAATTATTTTGGTATAATTCAGTCCAACATGCAGCCCAGTACTGACCCACAGACAGTTTTCTATTTCATGCCGTTGAGACTTTGATAATTTATTAGTAATTAATTATCCTAAGAACGTAAATTTATTGCATGGGCTCTGTCACACGTCCATCGTGGATAGAAATGTTTATGGCGAATCTGAACTAACCACTTCCAAATAGGAAAATGCAACAGTTTCTGAGTTAGTTTGTTGCCATATATGGTCCTGGATATCCACGAAAACAGCCGTATTTGGCTAAACACTTACACCTATTATCTTCATAATGCTCGAATCATTTTCTTGTAGACGATGTCTGTAGTCGATCTCAATTGTCTCGTCGCTTCGGCTTGAGCAACGGCGTCAGGCGGCGAAGTGCATTGTGGGAGGAGGATATTAGTCTTATCCTAGGAAGAGGGGATGTAAGCAGAAAACTCAATAAAAGAGCAGGGTAGACCAGGTCATGACCTTTGGTGAACAGCTGGTCAAGGAGGTCACCTTTGACAGGCTCTCAGATAGTATAGTGTTTTACTGATCAAATTGCTTCACCAGCATGTTTTGTTCCAAATGTTTTGTTCTGTCCCTAACCTTTGGAGTCAACAAGATAGGCAGAGATACAATATGCATGGACATATATTCTACTATACTACCCAGTCATTGCGCCATATACAAGAGAAACGTCATTCCTATTCCTATATGGTCTTTGCACACAATCAGCTGTGTACGCTTGACGTAGACGAGGAAGCTATGGGCTGTCCCTGACAGTGAAAGACATTTGAGAGTGTTTACCATAAAGCTAGAACTTCTTAAAGTCCATGCCGTGTGGGAATTGGTAGTCACGTCTATCCTCAACCTTCTGTCTCGTGTTCTTTCAATAAACGCTGATCCTCCATGTCATGATGTTAAACTATCCAGCATCTTTTCTGTCGAGCTCTCATAGACTCCAAGAAGAGTTGACCTTTGCAATGACCTAACAACGGCTTCATCTATAACACATAAACGGGATATTCAAAGTGACAAGTTCGACTTCATTATAACGGATGCTTACCACACATCTCTCCAAACAGTGGCTAGCAGACTGCCGAGAGCATCACAGACAGTACAGACTCCGCAGCTCTAACAATAATCACTAGGGTTATCCTAGAATTTGAACTCGTGGACGATATAAAAAGAACCTATAAATGTATTGCCCTTCATTCCACAAGACAAATATCGTGTATCTTGTATAAACGTATGCGTGGTTTTAGACACTTTCCTGTTATCTTGATTTGAACAGTTTTCCTCTGACCGTTTGTAATTGTAAGTTTCACATAAAGCCCCCAAAGAATCAAATAACCGAATACATCAGCCTCCTATGACATGATTATTGAATAGGAGTATTACCCCTTCTTGATTCTTACAAAAGCACCTAGACAAATGGATACTGTATGTGTTAAATGCACGCTCATGAGTATTTAAATTTAACGAACGTCAAAACATGATTGCGGATAAAAATATGGCGAGAAGTTAGTTCCAAATCCTTTATAGAATCCCAGAATTTGTTGACTCTTGCCAGTTTTAACTAGAAAATGTTAGGTTTAGCAGTTTGCTATTGTCTCCTAAATGGTCAAAGCTCATATCTTTATCAAAATCACCCTTTCCCCTTTCGGTTTTTCTACCAAACAGCCGGTAATTGAATCATTTCTCGCGATGTTGGAACTGTGAAACTGATTTTACAACACCTTCATTAACAGCCGTCCACCCAAAAAAATTAGGAATCCAAGGGAAATAATGGCAAATAAGATTATCCATACCATACATACACTTATTACATAGTAATTTTTTTTAAGAACCATATACGTGTATTGCAAGCCAATTCTCATAAACAACATTGTTTAAATGTGACTGTGGTATTTAGTGCAATAATGATATATTCTAGGAGTTTTCTTTAAGTAATGTGAGTACACTGATAATATAGGACGGCTTTTTCTGCCTCCTAAATAAAAAAAATAAATCTTTTCATTTATGTTGTTGGTCACCTACGGTTAGTACACCAAGGAAACTCTAAAAGTAATTTTTGGCAGGTACAATTACACGTGCCTTGTTATGGAAAGAAAACTAGTGTTTGTACTATGTATTAGATTTAGCCGCTACACCACAGACGTTATGCTGCCATTCTTCGGTTAAAAGTTCTTCTGTCTGTGGATTTAGGTTGTTTAGGCTAGTCCAGTCATCACGAACTCTGCATGTTACTTTTGTCTCCATCATATTTGGTTCCCTTTTATAGCCCATGCCATTATGTGCAGTGACGTCGATTGTGATAACAAAACACAAAATAACATTTTATAGGAAGTCGGCATTCTGAAACCCAAGTTCAAGGTGTCTCCTTCGTGCCAAAGAACTGCATGGCTGTTGGGTGAACAGTCGTTAACGAAGGCAGACAGGTCGTTGTAGGGGCGACGCCTGCTGGTGGATGTAATGTCCTAAGTCCCTTTCCCAGCTAATAGTGAGGGTACTGCTGGGGTGACCATTTGTTAACCCCTCACATAATGCTTCAAGTCACAGTGGACACTAGGCACGACCACTTTTTTTTTTTTTTTTTTTTAAAGCCGTGGCAGTTCTGCCAGGCGGTGGCAGTTGCATTTTTGCTCCATTTGTAGACTGGAAGGATATAGTTTCGTCACCCAGCTTCTGAGTTGAGTGCATGGTGTGACACTGTGAGCTACGAGTGTTTTTCGTTGGCACAGGAGCGGAGCAACAATGGGGTGACCCGTTTGCTATGATGCTGAAACTAGGATTACCAGATTACCAGATTACCAGCCCATGCCATGTGGCGTGTGTAGTCATGTCTGCTGACAGCCTTCTGTCTGGTGTGCTGTCAGTCATAGCTAATAGATATTTTTGTATCTACCGCAACGTCAAACTGTCATCGGTTCTGGTCTTCCTTCGTCTTTCCTATTGTCAAATGTTCCTGTTGCCACCGCGTACTCTATTTATCTGTGTCTAACGGTGTGACCAAATAAAGTCAGCTACATTCTTGCCATCATATCTCTTCGCAAAGTAATTTAAAGATATATATTTTGTTAACGCTTTTTAATGACAGGTCGTGTTCACATCGTGTATCTATAAACCTACACATCATCACCTCCAACATAAAGATTTCATCACTCGGCTGACAGTACGTGATTCACTTCTGTGTATCCGGTTTGCTATTCTAAGTTTTTTAAAGCTTTATTTCCTTTTTTCAGGTTCAAATATTAAAATCGCCATTATCATCAGCACATCCTTTACAGAACGTCGCTCTTGTTTTTGTACTTTTAAAAATCTCTCTTTCTGTAATCAGTTCTCGTAATCGTAAAAACCAAACAAAAATGTCAAATGTGGTCCTCGTTCAGCTGCCTTAAGGACTGCTTTATTGAGGACGGTTTCTTTGCTATCTGATTTAGTTCGATTCGTTGTGGCGATCATTTCTCGATTAAGTTTGGGTGTTTGCTGTTTTGCCTCATGTCTACTCGATCAGGCTTGGCTGGTGTAGTCCGGCTTTTTGGGAGTGGGTGGGGCAGTCCTAAAAAGGGTCGCCATTTGCCTAGGGCGGCCTGGAACGGGGATGTGTGGGGTCACATCGTGGATGTCTATCAGGGCTGGCGATCGTTGTTGAGCTGTCCGTGAAGATGGCGGCTTGTTTGGTGGGTTCTCTTTTGTGGCTTTAGAACTGGGGATAACCTCTTCTATTAAGCGAGCCAAGTTTCTATTGTTTTTTTTTTCTTTTGTGCGTGAAGTTGATTCAGGGCTGCGTTTAGTTCATCGTAGAATCTGTTACGTTTTTCGCTCTTTTCTATGTCTTCTGGTGTTCGGTCTTTCTTCTCGAGCTGCACCTATTTGTAGACGATACAATAGCGGCTGCCGTCGTCGTCCATCTCTAGCTGGTGCGGGTACACTTGTTTGTTGAAGTCTTCAAGCATCGCTTCAAGGTGGGCCACACAGTCTATCCTACTGGTTGTTGTTTTCTTGCTTTGCTCGCTGGGTGTGGCATCATCTTTGGTTGGGCATTGAGTGGACGGCTGCAAGGTAGTCTCTTTTTCGTTCTTCTCTAGTCAGTCCTCCAGTCCTGTGAGCTTTTATAGCTAGTTATTGTCATGTACACATCTGCGCAGAAGCCTGCCAGTGCCTCGTTGGCCAGAAACCGTACCCTCCATCACGGTTCACCCCAGGGCACAATGGCGTTGAACAAGGCTAACATACCTCAGCTTTTGAGATTTATGAACCATTTCACCTCAGTGTTTAGATCATGCAGGATGTCGGGGTGTGTGTGTGTGTGTGAGTGTGTGTGTGTTTCAGTCTTTTTGTTGTGTTTTTTTTTTTTAATCCATTGAATTCTGCTGTTTTACTGTTGCATTTTAATTCAGAAACTCCAATTTGTAATTGTAACGATCGATTCCATGATTCACAACCATCAGTTACCTTGAGACAGATGCATGATCTCAAAATGTTTACTTTAACTCTCTTGCATGTACCATACCATAGTTTCTTCATGCTGGTTAGAATAAAAACCATAGTAGGGAAAAAACAGAAATCAAGTAAGCTAGAGGCAGAGAGCGAAAGAAATGGAAGCATGATATCAAATGATGGAAGCAATGCTATCTAACAGTGAGTACAAAAAGGATGAGAAATAGTATTGGAGCATATATTGCCGCTAACCTTCACTGTGGAGCGACACTTCTTTAATCGCTAAATTTTTAAAAATTTATACCACCTTTATACCATTGGGCCCAATGGTAATCTTCTTCTTCTTTTTCTTATTTGTTCACTGGATGTAAGCTCCAGTGGAAAGTCTTGGCTGCTTATGGATTCAGACTTTGACTTTGTCCGTGGGGCGGGGGGGGGGGGTGTCTGATGCTTAAGGGCACCAGGGGTTAGGTGGGTGGGCTTGTTTGATGCTTATTGGCACCAGGGGTGGGTGGATGGTCTTGTCTAATGCTTAAGGGCACCAGGGGTGGGTGGATGGGCTTGTCTGAATCTTAAGGATACCAGGGAGTGGGTGTATGGGCTTGTCTGATGCTTAAGGGCACAAGGGGGTGGGTGTATGGGCTTGTCTGATGCTTAAGGGCACCAGGGGGTGGGTGTATGGGCTTGTCTGATGCTTAAGGGTGCCAGGGAGTGGGGGTGGGCTTGTCTGATGCTTAAGGGTACCAGGGAGTGGGTGGGTGGGCTTGTCTGATGTTTAAGGGTAACAGGGAGTTGGGATGATGGCTTGTCTGATGCTTAAGGGTACCAGGAATGGGTGGGCGGGCTTGTCTGATGCTTAAGGGTTACCTGGAGTGGGGATGGGCTTGTCTGTTGCTTTAGGATACC
>CAJHNH020003226.1:0-2500 GCA_905116865.2 Candidula unifasciata
GAAAGCTGCTCAAAATCAGAAGGCGAATAGGGTCCCAAATACTGTGGTCCTTGATAGTCCAGACCTGCCTAGCATCCACACGATACTGAAGAATTATCAGCTGAGTTGGGCTGGTCACCTAGCACGTATGCCAGACTAGCCTTCCAAATGAAGCATTTTATGGCGAAATCCAACAAGGGAAGAGGTGCAAGGGAGGACAGAAAAAGCGCTACAAGGACACTCTGAAAACGGCTCTCGACACTTTCAGCACCAATACAGCAACAAGGGATGCTACTGCACAGAGCCGTTCTGGATGGCGTACATCCCTCATGCCTGGGGCATCGGCCTGCCAGGTACTGGACGTTGCACAGGTAAAGAAACGCAGGCAGACCAGAAAGAACCGTATCGCTCATCCCACACTTACTGCGGCTTCCATCTGTTGTCCGCACTGCTCAAGGACTTTCCAGGCTCATATTAGACTAATCAGCCACCTTCGTACTCATAATCTTGATCATTACTACTCTTTGAGAATGGAGGGGGGGGGGGAGGATGTGAGTCTCGGTGATTAGATAGATAGATAGATAGACAGATAGATAGATAGATAGGATAGATAGATAGATAGATAGAGAGATAGATAGATAGATAGATAGATAGATAGATAGATAGATAGATAGATCAGATAGATAGATAGATAGATAGATAGATAGATAGATAGATTAGATAGATAGATAGATAGATAGATAGATAGATAGATAGATATAGATAGATAGATAGATAGATAGATAGATAGATAGATATATAGGCAGATAGATAGATAGGCAGATAGATAGATAGATAGGCAGATAGGCAGATAGATAGATAGATAGGCAGATAGATAGATAGATAGATAGATAGATAGATAGATAGATAGATAGATAGATAGATAGATAGATAGATAGATAGATAGATAGATAGATAGATAGATAGATAGATAGATAGATAGATAGATAGATAGATAGATAGATAGATAGATAGATAGATAGATAGATAGATAGATAGATAGATAGATAGATAGATAGATAGATAGATAGATAGATAGATAGATAGATAGATAGATAGATAGATAGATAGATAGATAGATAGATAGATAGATAGATAGATAGATAGATAGATGATAGATAGATAGATAGATATAGATAGATAGATAGATAGATAGATAGATAGATAGATAGATAGATAGATAGATAGATAGATAGATAGATAGATAGATAGATAGATAGATAGATAGATAGATAGATAGATAGATAGATAGATAGATAGATAGATAGATAAAGAACAAAGAACAGTGTTTTTCTTCTTCTTATTGTTGTACAGAGAGCTTCTTTCAAACGATCGTAGCTAGTTACTTTGGCCGTCTAAGGTATTTGTAACATTCGCCTCAGAAACCACATCTCTGTTGCTTCTAAATTCTCTCAATTTGTTCATTGACCTTCCAAGATTTTGCTGCCGTACAGCAGAACATGTTCATGAATAACGAACAAAATATATTTATTGTAAATAACGCACATAAAATTACTGTATTATGAATAACGCACACATAATATGTGTATTATAAATAACGCATACAAAATAGATGTATTATGAATAACGCATACAAAATAGATGTATTATGAATATCGCATAAAATAGATGCCTTATGAATATCGCACACAGAATAGACAAATTAGAATACGCATACATAGAAAGATATTGTTCATAACTGTGACGATAGAGTACTATTGATACATAGATTGACATTTATTTTATTTATTTATAATTTACATTGGTGCATTCATTGACATTATATTTAAATTTATTGAAAAACAAAGACTAAAATGGTTTTCCCATTTAATGAGAATGAATCCAATAATGCCAGTAACCAACGCGTAACAAATAAAGGTAGAAACACCAAAATGCTGAGGACGATCAAGATAGACATGGATTGAAGTGGTCACTGATACTTTAATATCCTGCAGCATTGCAGCATGCCGGGCAACCGAGCGTACTTTTTTTTTTTTTTAGCTCAGATACCGATCACCTGCGAGATGAGGTGCCTGAGAAAAGCAGCCAACCTAACCATACGAGATCGATTGAATAATGAAACTATCAGGCAAATTGTGGGAACGACACCTTGTACTAGATTCATCGAGAAACAGTAGATCAAGTGGTTTGGCCATCTCGTTAGAATGCAGCAAGATCAAATACCATGCAACTACATCTCAGAAGGATTAACTACAAGAGCAAGAGGAACTGCGCGGAAAATATGGATCGACAACGTTAAAGACACTCTACTTACGCCTGATCAATGAACAATAGTGAAGTGGCAGCCAACATGCACTGGATTGTAAATTATTCCTCCTCACGTCGCTTAACGGCAGAAGTGGTTTGTAATGATGATGATGATGATGACCGATCATGTGCTAACCTGCGACGCCTATCGGCACAATGCAGAGTGTGGAAAAAAACACCATTTTCCCACTGAAAGAATGAAAAAGGAACATAA
>CAJHNH020003226.1:7500-17500 GCA_905116865.2 Candidula unifasciata
TCTAAGATGGAGACAGGAGCAGAAGATGGAGGGAAAAACAATCATTGTAAAACAAAAAGTAGAGGATGAGGCATGTAAGAGGACATAAATATTAGAGAGGTAAAAGAGAGAAAAGTCATGAAAAACAGAAGCAACTAAGTCATCATCATTAACTTTCATTTCTGTCGTTGAGCGCTGTGGGAAGGAAACGGTTAGCGATCCATTACTTGATATCAACAATAGCTAATGTTATTCCGTGTCGATGTATAAGCTCTTTAATGTTATCAATCCATTTTCTCCTAGGGCGGCCTATTGGTTTTTCACTCCAGATCCTTTTTTGTGTGTAGGGCCTGGGTTGGTCGTTGTTCTGGTTGTATTCTTACTCAATGACCAAACCATTCGATCTTCTGTTTCTCAATGAATTTGCTGCATGCTGTTGTTCCTACAGTCTATCTCAAAATATCATTTCTAACTTTGTATCGGATGTTTGAATTGGTGTCTTAAGCAGCTAAGTATGTATACTAAAGACGCCTTTAGTATACATACTTCGCTGCTTAAGTCACCAACTACAGAACATGCGCACTATGCTTAGCTTCATCGGACTCAGACTTGAGTTAGAAGAAGAACTGAGTACTTATGGGTGTGCCATGATGTTGATTCGTTGTTTAAAACCTCAAATCTCAAACTAAAGAAAGTACCTTTAACTGCGGCTATGAGCCCAGTTTTCAAACCTAAGGCCAAGTTCTCTGTGCTATAAACCATTTCATTCTCCTAGCTCGTATAATGAGGAGCGGGTTCTTCCTTAAACACTTGGTTGCGAAGTGGACAAACTAGTTTCCTCGCGCTCTGAAGGCAGTGGGTTAGTTTTACGGTCGCAGAGGCGAGCGCAAAAGGTCCACACTGTTAAACTGAGAGAGGATTGTTGCTCGAATTAAGCGAGAGACAGCGGATTCACGAGTTTTGCAAGACCCATGAGTGGCTAGCCGCTGAGCTGAAAGTTAGCCCGCGTCCAGTCAGTGCCCCTCATTCTGTGAGAGTTCGGACGTGTGTGATTTTTAGAAGTTATCGTAGGTATTATTTTATTCTGGTGAAAAATTAAATTGTCCGTTCGAATTTGGTGTATAATTCGGAATACCCTAGTTTAATGTAACTAATGGAGAAAAGGTGTTGAAGGCCTAACACTTTTTTATGATACAACTGCGAGGATGTGTTCCTGAGCAAGAGATTGACATTGATACAAATAGGACGATCATGTTAAGAGAAGGGTGAAAGGTCTTCACAAAGAGTGCAACCAGCATAAGAGGGAGCGCATGTTGCGGATCCATTTCAGCTAACCTTCAAAGTAAAGACGGGTTGCCCCGGGGGGGGGGGGGGGGGGGAGATGACACCAATTAAGAATGGAAAGGGAGGATGTGTAAATATATTTGTCGGTGTTTTGGAGGGGGTGGATGTGTGTTTTTGTGCACATGTGTGTGCTTGTGTTGGTGTGTGCTTGTGTTTGTGTGTGCTTGTGTTGGTGTGTGCTTGTGTTGGTGTGTGCTTGTGTTGGTGTGTGCTTGTGTTGGTGTGTGCTTGTGTGGGTGGGTTGTGAATGTGTACAAAGGAGCTCAGCCATCTAACAGTCTGCCTCTAGAGCAGTTAGGTATCTCACGACGCCAAAGCATTTTTTTGGGGAGTGAAAAACAATAATTATTGTTATTAATATAATCTGCTCAATGCAAAACAAATATAATAATATATTTGAATAAATATGAAGCGTATAAACAAAAACCGTTAAACATAGAGCTCAATGCGTGGTTGATGTGGGGTACCCCTCAAAAGATCTACCTCTTCCCCCGATCCCCTCAAGTTCTGCCGCCCCTGGTGGAGACAGCGTCTCATTAATTATAATCCCAAATTTTTTCTCCCCTGAAACGTGTCTATCAATTATTTCTGAAAATGGTTAATCACCGTTAAAATTGGGTTTATATCTACACCGCATATGGGCCTCATTTTACAAGCCGCCAATATTGATTTCCATACTCGCCGAAATTTGCTTGAATCACAGGAAAAACGTGATCTACAGTCAGAGCAGGGGAGCTAAACGCTAAGATGCGGATCGGAAGGTCGTGGGTTCGGTTCATGACGAGTGCTGGATTTTACAAAAAATTGACCTTGGCTCCTAGGTCGACCCAGCCTTGAGTAGGTATAAATACAGTCGATAAAGTAAAGGTGGCAGGCGTGATGCTGACCACATCACCCACCAAGTGCCGTTTGGTCTATAAAATATAGGTCTAGCCCTATATACCCATTACGCCTGAATGGCGTGGAAAGGGGCCCTTTCCTTTACTTGAAAGTCAGAACAGAAGTCCGCCCTTGGCTTCGTTTCTGTCACAAGTGGCGGATTTAATTCTAATTTCATTCCGCATCTCAAGATTCCCAACTGGACACTGTACGTTCCGAGTATCTCTTCAGGAAACAACTGTACGTTCCAAGGATCTCTTCATGAAACAACTGAACGTTCCAAGGATCTCTTCATGAAACAACTGAACGTTCCAAGGATCTCTTCATGAAACAACTGAACGTTCCAAGGATCTCTTCATGAAACAACTGAACGTTCCAAGGATCTCTTCATGAAACAACTGAACGTTCCAAGGATCTCTTCATGAAACAACTGAACGTTCCAAGGATCTCTTCATGAAACAACTGAACGTTCCAAGGATCTCTTCATGAAACAACTGAACGTTCCAAGGATCTCTTCATGAAACAACTGTACGTTCCAAGTATCTCTTCAGGAAACAACTGAACGTTCCAAGGATCTCTTCATGAAACAACTGAACGTTCCAAGGATCTCTTCATGAAACAACTGAACGTTCCAAGTATCTCTTCATGAAACAACTGAACGTTCCAAGGATCTCTTCATGAAACAACTGAACGTTCCAAGGATCTCTTCATGAAACAACTGAACGTTCCAAGGATCTCTTCATGAAACAACTGTACGTTCCAAGGATCTCTTCATGAAACAACTGTACGTTCCAAGTATCTCTTCAGGAAACAATGACCATGAAAACTGACAAGTGTATTTGTCAAACTATTTCCAAGAGGTTTGAGGTTTGAACGACAGAGTAACATCATGGCACACGGGTAGTTACCCATAAGTGCCCCGTTCTACTTCCAACTAAAGTTTGAGTCCGAAGAAGCTCAGCGCAGTGCACGAACTCCGCAGCACCAGCGAGGATCCTGAAATACTTTAGGTTGACTTTTTACTACAAATTTTGCCCTGAAAGCGCTGTTAGGCTACTCTTTTCGATTTCCAACTGCTAAGAGATTTTTTACGTTTGCAACAAAACACACGGGCGTCCAATCTCCCTACCGGGTAGACCAGGGAAAATTACAAGAAGTTCACGTGAAAAAAATCCCAGCCGGCACCGGGGTCTTTAAGTAACACTGTGAAGAAAGTACATCTAAAGACTGATGAAGGATGATTTCTTTAAGTAACACTGTGAAGAAAGTACACCTAAAGACTGATGAAGGATGATTTCTTTAAAGCAGCCAGCCATCTCTTTGTTTAGAATGTCAACATAAAAAAATGCAGAAGAAACAGACAAAGACAACGATCAGGGAAATATAATGGGAAACAGAACGAAGAACGAGAAGGTGACGAGAGTAAAAAGTCGAAAGAAAAAGAAAGAAAGAAGAAAAGAAGAAAAAGCAGAAACAAGAGGAAGAAGGAGAACACAACAAGGTAACAGGAATTAGGAAGAAAAAAAAAAAAAAAAGAACAAAGTGACAACTGAAGTAACATGGTCAGAAGAAAGAATAAGGGTGTGTGAAATTATTTTGTGGAGTGATTGAGTGCGGTGAAATGAATGTGCGGAAGGGAAGTTGACTGAGTGAAGATTTTTTTAATGAAAAAAAAGGGGGGCCGGGGTGGGGTGGGGGGGGGGGGGGGGGGGTGAATGATGAAAAGAAATGCGTGCCGAATTGCCACAAAACCAAACAGAAAACCATCAGATTTACTGAAATAGCTTACACAATTATGTAATGTGCTGACGGTGTGCTACTGAAAATCTCCACCAAACATACGAGCCTTAGAGACACAAGACCACTGAAAGAGTCTTTAATTCCACTGTACTAGTGGCACAGGGCAGGCAGCAAACAGCGCCCTAGGGAACCAGTGTCCAGACACTGAAGCTCACGCTACGTGATCTGGCAATTACTGCCCAACTCTTAACTCAAAGGCCAGACGGAAGTTACCATCAAATGACCCTAGACACGTTCTTCACTCCCAAAATGTAGAGCCGACTGTTTTACGAAGAGTAAATCGAAAAGTAATTGGAAGCAACAGGACGCCATGTTAAGCCCCAAAAAAGGTCTGTTATTGTCGTAAGTCATGGCCTTTTAGTCCGCTCTGTGGCTTAGGCGTTGCCAACGCGCTTTGTATTGCCGGGGTACGGGATTCGATCCCAGCTGTAGACGGTTTGTCTTGCGTTGGTTTCGACAGTAGCACCGAAAGTTGACCATTCAGTAAGCAGTGGCAAACTACTGAACGTGAGCTTTGCTTAGAAAAAACCACATCTAAAAAAATGCTAGGATTGGTTCTACAATGTTTTGTATGTTTGTGCTGTTTATCAAATAGTGTCATAATCACAGTTTAAAAAAAAATTTAAAACAATATAGATGTAGAAAAGTGTACACATTTTTACGTATAGAGAAAGATACAAGACAATGTAAATTCTTTGTATGTTTTAAATAAAATATACATAAATGATTAAACAGAAAGCTGATGGCTGAACATAAATGGTGAAAAATCTGGAAAATACCTAACAGCGAAGGAAAATATACATACCTGTTATGTGGAACGGGAAACAAACAAAGGCATTACTGTAGAGGTGGAAGAGCTGCGTGTGGTATTATAGAGAAGGAAAACATAGATGTGTATTACTGCTATTGGGGGAAATATACTTATGTATTACTGCAGATAGGGGATACATATTACTGCAGTTGGGGGAAACATTCCTATGTATTACTGCGGTTGGGGGAAACATACTTATGTATTTCTGAAGTTGGGGGAAACATACTTATGTATTACTACAGTTAGGTGAAACTAACGTATGTATTACTGCAGATGTGGGAAACATACTTTTGTATTACTGCAGATAAAGGAAACATTCCTATTTATTACTGCAGATGAAGGAAACATTTTTTATGTTTTACTGCAGCTGGGGAAAACATACTTAATAATTACTGCAGATGGAGGAAACATTCTTATGTTTCACTGCAGCTGGGGGAAACATTCTTATGTATTACTGCAGATGAAGGAAACATTCGTATATATTACTGAAGATGGAGGAAACATACTTATGTATTACTGCAGATGGTGGAAACATACTTATGTATTACTGCAGATGGAGGAAACATACTTATGTTTTACTGCAGATGGAGGAAACATACTTATGTATTACTGCAGATGGAGGAAACATACTTATATATTACTCAGATGGAGGAAACATACTTATGTATTACTGCAGATGGAGGAAACATACTTATGTATTACTGCAGATGGAGGAAACATACTTATGTATTACTCCAGATGGAGGAAACATACTTATGTATTACTGCAGTTAGGGGAAACATACTTATGTTTTACTGCAGATGGAGGAAACATACTTATGTATTACTGCAGATGGAGGAAACACACTTATGTATTACTGCAGATGGAGGAAACATACTTATGTATTACTGCAGTTGGGGGAAACATACTTATGTTTTACTGCAGATGGAGGAAACATACTTTTGTATTACTGCAGTTGGGGGAAACATACTTATGTATTACTGCAGATGGAGGAAACATACTTATGTATTACTGCAGTTGGGGGAAACATACTTATGTTTTACTGCAGATGGAGGAAACATACTTATATATTACTGCAGATGGAGGAAACATACTTATGTATTACTGCAGATGGAGGAAACATGCTTATGTATTACTGCAGTTGGGGGAAACATACTTATGTA
Organism: Candidula unifasciata; assembly: GCA_905116865.2. Lineage (NCBI taxonomy): Eukaryota > Metazoa > Mollusca > Gastropoda > Stylommatophora > Geomitridae > Candidula > Candidula unifasciata. The sequence continues at coordinate 13,477 of CAJHNH020003226.1, forward strand.
TTACTGCAGATGGTGGAAACATACTTATGTATTACTGCAGATGGAGGAAACATACTTATGTTTTACTGCAGATGGAGGAAACATACTTATGTATTACTGCAGATGGAGGAAACATACTTATATATTACTCAGATGGAGGAAACATACTTATGTATTACTGCAGATGGAGGAAACATACTTATGTATTACTGCAGATGGAGGAAACATACTTATGTATTACTCCAGATGGAGGAAACATACTTATGTATTACTGCAGTTAGGGGAAACATACTTATGTTTTACTGCAGATGGAGGAAACACACTTATGTATTACTGCAGATGGAGGAAACATACTTATGTATTACTGCAGTTGGGGGAAACATACTTATGTTTTACTGCAGATGGAGGAAACATACTTTTGAATTACTGCAGTTGGGGGAAACATACTTATGTATTACTGCAGATGGAGGAAACATACTTATGTATTACTGCAGTTGGGGGAAACATACTTATGTTTTACTGCAGATGGAGGAAACATACTTATGTATTACTGCTGATGGAGGAAGCATACTTTTGTATTACTGCAGTTGGGGGAAACATACTTATGTATTACTGCAGATGGAGGAAACATACTTATGTATTACTGCAGATGGAGGAAACATACTTATGTATTACTGCAGATGGAGGAAACATACTTATGTATTACTGCAGATGTGGGAAACATACTTATGTATTACTGCAGATGGAGGAAACATAATTATGCATTACTGCAGGTTGGGAAAGCATACTTATGCATTACTGCAGAGGGGGAAACATACTTATGTATTACTGTAGAGGGGGAAACATACTTATGTATTAATGCAGAGTGGGAAACGCACAGGTATGTTATTGTAAAGAGAAAAAAAATCACATATAAATGTATAGACATATATAAGTAAATTCCTCTTACTAGTGTAGTGAGAGAAAGAAGACTCATATGTTAGAGCAGAAAAACAAGACATACACATGTGTTTGTGCAGAGCTGGAAAACAAACGCAGGTACTAATGTAGAGGGGGAAAATATACCTATGTAAAAATATTTAATTTTATCTATAGTTTTTACTTATCTTTATGATTTTTCTTTTAGCCGGTCCCCGTGTTTTATCTGTAATGTTGAACTTTGTTACCGTGTTACATTCGGAAAGTTTCTGCTTCACAGCAAAATAGGGCTGGAACAATGAATAGGAAAGAAGACAAAAATAAAATGTAGAAAATTATAAATAAAAAGGAGAAAGGGAAGGGAGAGGAAAGAGGAAGAAAAGAAGAACAAAGTGATGTCTTAGGAGTGGAAAGAACTAGTTGGAGTGGGAGCAGATGAATGAGCGCAAACATCAGGGACATATACCTGTTTCGTCAAGTATATGAAGCACTTATTGGAAACAAAAATTGTTAGCTACAACTGTAGTGAGGAGCGGCTGGCGAGTGGTTATAACGTTGGGCTCTCACGCCGGGCACCCGGGTTCGACACCAGGTAAGGTGATAAGAGTTTTCATGTCGGGGGCAAAATTAAACATCGTAACTTGCACAATCCGTGGCGGCAGCACTAGCCATGCGGATCTAAACCCGCATGCTCACACCAAGTGGTAACTACAGACAGCAGTGACAGCTGACAGTTTAGTCGTAGTAAATATTTACAAAATGATTTGTTAGAAAATACCCCATACAGGGTCTCAAATGCGAATGACCGTTCAAGAGAGACATAAACATTTATTGTTTTTAACATTTACAGTTATTTCATGCTGTAAATAGTTTTTTGCGCTTGTCTTCTCGCTGATTGTTTCCCCCTTGTTAGGTCTGGAGTTCGTGTGTCCACTAGGATTCAACCACTTGATGTCATCATTACCAAACCGTTGAAAGTTGCCATCAGAGACGAATGGAACCAGTGGATGACGTCTGCTGAGGAAATATGACATCAGCAGGTAGTGTTGAGAAACCAACTATAGGAGGCGTATGTGTATGAAAACATCCTGGGATTATGTACAGAGTGAGATCGCCGTGAAACCATTTAAAAAGTGGGGCATTTCGAATGCCACAAATGGAACTGAGAATGAGGCAGTATATGAAGTCGGTGATTCGCCATCAGACGCTGGTGAAATCAAGATAAAAAAAATATCATATGAGTGAGAGTTTGGCAAATTAGGAGGAGTGTTCTGGATTCTATGATGAATAAAACATCAAATCAATAACTTTATGTAATTATCTTATCTCGTATGATGAATAAAACATGAAATCAATAACTTTATGTAATTATATTATCTCTTTTTCAAATTTCTGGTCTCAAAATCAAGGGGCGTCTTAGCATGGGATAGTCTAACACTTAAGGAAATACGGTTCCTCAATGTCACCCTCTCCTACCTCCCACGATACATAAAACATTGAAAATGTCATGTATTTTATCTTGCTTCCATCATGTAATAGGATCTTTGCTGAAAAACGCTCTGCATAAAATAAACTCGGTCTCTCGACAGCTCTTCCGTCTCGTGCACTTTCATACTCAAGGAGTCACTTATATCATGCCCCCATCTTAGTGTTGCTCGGCTCCCGCCCCTTCTTCCTAGTATCATGCCTTCTGCTATTATTTTTTTCCCAATCCACCGTGGCGCTTGATATGACCAAATTATTTCAGCTTCCGGGGCAAGATGCTGGTAATTAGGCAGTCTTCCTTGATGTTCAGATCTTTTAAAATTATCTTGCATACATACTGACATATTGAATGAATAACTGATCCCGGACGAGGTCCCATTTTCTCGCGGCAAAGGACCTACACACTGTCCCTTAAAATCAAACAATCAGGTGCCATCTCTACAATAAAGATTGGCTGCAATAGATTTCCAACACACCTGCCTCGTCTAATGGTAGTAAACTCTCTTAGATTGCTGTTCGTAAGCAGTCTAAATGTGACTAATTAAAGGTTTGATGAAATAAAATATATTAAGCTCAGGGGTAGATATCGCAGCTTAGTTATAAACCACAATACAAACACCTGTTTTAAAAGACGAATACAAAAATCGAGGTAGAAAAACTGAAATTATGTTTTGAGAAGGGAAATAATTTGCAAAAGCAGGTTTCTGTAAACAGATTGTCTCATCTTGTTTGTAAAATCCATTTCATTTGAGATTATGCCAATGATGGAAACAGATTATCCTGGGATTTCACTGATTATGAGAGATGATTGCGCGGATTAGGAGACAGCGTAAGGTACAGTAGGATTTGTCCACAAACTCAAGGACAAGATCATACAGTGAAATGAATCCGTTGGTATTTATCAGAGCTCCGTTAGAGTCAAAGCGAAGCTACGTTTGAAGAGATGAACAGTCTATACGGTTGAAGGGAGGTTACTGTGATTTTCAATGGCAAATCTGGTGGGGACATACGAAAAAATAGGATGAAAGCAGCCTTAAATGTTATGATTTCCATAAATCATGTTCATCATCATCAATTCTCGTTATCCCTAGTGGCACATGAGGCTTCAGAGAGGACTTTCCATACCTTCCTGCCCTATGCAATCTTTAGTGCAGTTTTCCATATCAGAGATGCTGCAATCAGGTCACTTTCCATCGTTCGACTCCATGTTGTTTTTGGGTGCCCCTTCTTAAACCATGTTGGCATCCAGTATAGTCCATGCCGTCTAGCGATTGTTGGATGCGAAAGTTAGAAAGTAACGGTTGCTCTAGATTAAAAAAAAAAAATTAGATAATTTTGAGAACAAATGTCTTAGAAGAAAACTCAATCTTCACGCGACAAAGCTAACATCCAAATACAAACATAAAGTCGTCCCCATGTGGGATGCAATGTTTTGTTATTTGAAGGCCTACCCTGGCTTCTGCCGGGGGCCCTGAATATAGTCGGGCTATAAATATTGCCATGGCATCAACGGCTGAAAGGGATTTCTGGGACCTCTCCACGAGTGATCCTCATCTGCATGGTGGCACTTTGTGTCACCGGGTGATTATCGCTTGTGTGACGAGGAAGACCAAGAGAAAAGATGCTGGCCAGTTTGCCGTCA
>CAJHNH020003226.1:20000-30000 GCA_905116865.2 Candidula unifasciata
ACATAGGTTGCTGCTCTCTCTGGGGGAGGAAAAAAAAGGGGGGGGGGGTTGATTTAGGACCAGTTTGTGCATGTTTTTAGAGTGTAAAGGCGATGAAGTATACAACATGCGATATCAACGGCACCGTGGGACACCCCTGACCTTGTGCGAAGGGCACAGGGCTCAGGAACTACCAATCAGAAAAAAGCTAGTGTGTATATGGGAGACCAACGTTACTTTTACCACAGGACGTATTTAGGGAATATGTGAAATCCATAAAGAAAAATAATCCTATTATCATTGACTTTTTGTATGCTGAGGGGCTTGTATAAAATAATTTAAACACAACTGAACCTTAGGATACATAAAAACGAAAGCAATTACCATAGATGGAAAAAAAAGACAATATAACCTTATTTTAGCTTGCTAAGAAGAGTCGAGTGCATGGTATGATGGTCCAGCGAAAGAAGGAAATATCAGTGTTTAGAAGGAGTCCCTTCAAAAACACTTCATGAATACGAATTTCTGGTAAATTATCTTTCTATCTCTCCCCCCCCCCCCCTCCCCGTCTCCCTGCTTGATCCTTGTTGAGGCTAGCAAGTTCTAGCATGACAGTCGTATTTCCAAACAAAGTGCTATACCGAACAACATTTTACGAGTCTAAACAGGAAGTATATCAAGTTGGGCTAATTACAAAGCGGATGTATACCTAGGTACCATCGAACTTTTATTTTATAAACCTGTGGGAAAAGACAACCAAAGATAAAACTGCCGAAAAGATAACTGCTCAGTTATCGCAGCCTAGCAGCGAACCAAAACAATGTGCCAACGGACCTTTTAAGGGCGCACGCAGAAGCAGAAGAAGCAGAAGGAAGGGGAGGAGGAGGAGGAGAAGGAGGAGAAACAAAAATAGAAGGCGATGCAGAAGAAGAAAAAGTAGAAGAAGAAGAAGAAGAAGAAGAAGAAGAAGAAGAAGAAGAAGAAGAAGAAGAAGAAGAAGAAGAAGAAGAAGAAGAAGAAGAAGAAGAAGGAGAAGAAGAAGGAGAAGATCGGAAGAAGGAGGAAAAAACACATACAAGTAGAGGAGAAATAATATTTGAAAAACAAAAGAATAATAATACAAATAATAGCAAAATAACTAACAACAAAAAGAATGATGGGGAAGGAGAAGGAGGTGTTGAAGGAAAAGAGATAAAGAAAAGTAGTTTTCGAGTTTACAAGTAAATTATTCTAGGAGTTAAAGAAAAAACACACGCATATCATAAATGTAAACAAGGTAAATGAGCTCAGCAGGAAATGAAATGCCTGTTTAGCCTCGTGTTGTAACCGATGTGAACGTTAAGGTGCCGCAGAGCAAACCATATCTCTGGCACGATGAGAGACAACACACAGCGGCCACTGTCTCCCAGACAAGTGAGAAGCGTTTATGTCCTCATTTAGTTCTTCAGTAAATTCGAGAATGGTTATAACATGAAAGCATGGGTCCCGGAGCGGCTAGATACTCACCGCGGATCGGAAGGTCGTGGGTATCGCTCCCTGGGGGAGCCGGACTTTTTTCAATAATGACATTGGCTCCCAGGTCGACCCAGCCTTGAGTGGGTAACGGGTGCAGTCCCGGGAAGTAAATGCAACCGGTGTGATGCTGACTACATCCCCCATCTTGTGCCGATTGGTCTATAAACTATAGATCTAGCCCTATTTGCCCTATACGCCTTGACCATACTTATGGCCAGGTATATTCAGAGCCCCCGGCAAAAGCCAGGAAGACAAATTGCATCCCACATGGGGACGATTACAACTTCACTTCTAATCTTTTTCACGTTTAACATTTGTAAGTGAAAGTTGCAGAGTCATAAAGACATGAAACAAAAGGTAAATGCATACGAAAACAAAGATCTGAGGAAAAATGATCGAAATAAAATTGGATAATTCAAAAAAGAGTGAAGAAATAAAATAAAACATCTATGGACGAACACTAGTATCAACATTTATAAGACAGAGAAGATGGCGCTACATTGGACACATCCTGGCAAGAAACCAACTGAGAATCACCAAACAGGCAATGCAATTAAAAAAAAAAGGTTTAAGAAGGCGAGGACTCCCACAAGAAACACTGAGACGAATGTTGACGAGAGAGGCCAAAGCTGCTTGACTGAATACTATCCATGATGTTTAACTGATTGCACAAGATAGAACTTACTGGAGGAATAAACTGCGAGCCTTATGTGACATATACCGGCACAACAGGATAACAGCAAAAATGAAGATGATGTTTGTTCCATTTGTAAGGTCATCATCAAAGAACATCCCTATTACGCCACCAATGGCGCAAAGGCGAAAAAGGGTGATAGACTGATTTTTTTTGTAAAAGACCAAAGGACCCTTTGTGGGTGATGAAATCAACATCACGCCGGCCGCCTTTACTGCCCAGGATATTACTGGCTACTTATTTTAGACAGGGTTGACCTGATTGCTAACCTTTCTTCTTCTGCATTCCGAGCTCTTGAGGTTCATTGCTGCAGATATTATCCGCCTACACTCATCTCACTGGTTGGCCTTCTCTTTCCAGGTGGTGACACTAAGTGTTTGCAGGTGTGTCTGGACGTTATCTCTCTATAGTATTCTTGGTCGGCCTCTTGGTCTACGACCATTCAGCTCGCCTGTGTAAACAGGTTTACCTCTGTGTTAAGTTAGTTAGTTGCGTATCCTTTACATGACGTTGCAGAACCAACCCCAACAGGTTGTGTGGTTTTACTAGGCAAATGTACGTCCAGTAGTTTGCCATTGCTTTCTGGGCGTCGGCTTTCTTTATACTACTGTCGAAACCAACGCAAGGCGCAAGATCCGCAGCTAGGATCGAACCTGACATCCCGCCATTATGAAGCGTTGGCATCGACTTAGCCACAGAGCCGACTACCTCTGTGTAAATCTAACATAACTATGCCCCAGCCATGAGTGCCAACCCTAGTTTTTGAAAATTGATTCCGATTCGATGCGGAGTCGAACTCAAGACCTTCAGGCCGGTACTCCACTTGTACCATTAAAAAAAAAGAATTTCTTACATGTCATCAGTATCCTTAAATGCCGACTGGCCTTGGCGACCATGCCTGTCTGCAACAGCGATTTTCATGAGCTTGTATGAGTTCATGTGCTGACACCCGTCCCATACTATGACAGAAGGTTGTCAACAATCGTCTCGTTTTGTCGTCTTCTCTCTCTCTCTCTCTCTCTCTCTCTCTCTCTCTCTCTCTCTCTCTCTCTCTCTCTCTCTCTCTCTCTCTCTCTCTCTCTCTCTCTCTATCTCTCTCTCTCTCTCTCTTGCTTTGTTTAACATATCTTTTTGTCTTATATTTATCATCATCATCAAGTGCCAAGCCAACTGACGTAGACACTCATGCGTTTCCACAGATTACGGACCCTGGTTGCCTGGAACCTGGTGATATCCCTCCATGCCATCGTTAGAGCTCATCTAGCATAACCTCTCTTGGTCTGCCTATACCCCTTTTCCCACTGATCTTTTCAGTTGTCACGATGTTCTCCAATGTCTCTCTTTTCATTATGTGGCAATATTCTCATATTATGACTTAAAAATAATGACTGTCTCTGATGTTTAAAATAAGTCATCTAACATGTCAGTAGAGGATCTTTTCTCCACTCCTGCAAGCGTACTGCGCACATAGGGCTAGACCTATTGTTTATAGACCAATCGGCACTAAGTGGGTGGCGTGGCCAACATTACGCTAGCCGTCTTTACTTTCCAGGACTTCACCTGGTCCCCATTAAAGGTTAGGTCAACCTGGAAGGCTAGGTAATTTTTTTTTTAAATAAAAAAAAGTCACGCAGAGTTAGGATTTGAACCCACGACATTCCCACTCGCAGGCCAGAGTTCAGCCGCTACACCACAGCAGCTTCCCCTCTCACATGTCCGTTCAGAAAATATCTTATCTGAGACATCTGGCATCTGTCTTACTTTTAGCACTAATAAACTGTGGAATAAAAAACAATATACTCACCTATATATGTATTTGTTGTATTCATCCTCAAACTCCTCCAGGCACAACCCGTTGGTGTGGCCCTCCTTGAAGACCACCCTGGAAGTAATGGCGGTGGGGAGGGGCGCAGCAAAAGCCAGAATCCAGATAATGGCCACGGTAACAGCGAAGACACGCTTGGACATTTTGGGGCGCAGCGGATTCAGGATGGCCATGTAACGATCCACACTCATAGCCACCAGCGTGAAGGAGCTAAGAAACACGGCCACCACCTGAAAAATAAAAGGGCAGAGTCTAAGTGAGAATTTACCGAAGATCGATAAATTTGTCAATCCCACAGCCAGCTCCACAAAAGGCCGTACAGATCAACTGGAATTCCCGATTTTGGGAGGCCCGTCGTACTGATCAACTGGATTTCCCGTTTTTGGGAGGCCGTCCGTAGCCGGTCGGTGATCATCATTGTTACCGAGTAGACTTATACACAAACTAAACCACAGTTTAATTAATTTGCAACATGCGCTACTGAATGAATTATCATTTTGAAGATAAATAATTGGGCTATAAAAAAATAATAATAAAAAAATAATAGCCCACATAATTGCAAAATAATTAAAATATTTAATTTGTGTATAAATCTACTCGGTAACGATGGTGACCATTGACCGGCCACCGCCAGCCTCTCAAAAAATGGAATTCCCGTGAACTGTACGGCCCTATCTGAAGCTAGGTGTGGCGACTTAGAACTGCTGCCTAAAGGTTTACGATACCATTTTCAGATTCAGGAATCTTAAGCTCAATGGCATAACAGCAAGGCAGACACCCCCTCCCCTCCCCCACACCCCAGTCGTTCTCCAAAGAAGTAATGAGGACACTCTACAGAAATGTGTAGCCTGCAGTTCTATTCAGGCAAGGACGCATTTAGCAGATAATGTTTATTGTTCGTCATTGGACCTCACTGGACAGTACAATGAGCTATCAGCAACCGCTGACACAAAGTGCCCCCCATTTGGATGAGGACCACCAGGTAAGAGTCCCAGAAACCCCATTGAACCGTAGTGTATTAGGACCACCGATTACAGCCGAAGTGGGGCTTTAAAAATAAAGAAAAACTGCGTCATCAATTCATCTCTTTGCCGACGATGAAATAGTTTACGAATTTCTGTGAATAGCAGTGATAAGGAGCAGGATGAGAACTTGGACTCCTCAAATGGAAAACGCATGGTCGAATCATCGATAAGATGGTGGATTTTTTTCTGTCTATCCCCACCCCCCCCCTCCCCCCAAAAAAACCTATAATAATCTGAGTATTTGGCTTTACCTCTTCTTCTTCTTCTTCTTCTTCTTCTTCTTCTTCTTCTTCTTCTTCTTCTTCTTCTTCTTCTTCTTCTTCTTCTTCTTCTTCTTCTTCTTCTTCTTCTACTTCTTCTTCTTCTCCTTCTCCTTCTTCTGCTGCTCTGCTGCTTTATCATCATTATAATAATCATTATCCTCTTAATCTTCTTTCTTCTTCTTCTTCATCAATCAGCCTGACATTCTTAGACGCAATTGCGCGGTTTTTTTTGGTACCAACGCTGACATATTTGCACTTTCAATCGAAATGCCGTTTTCATTGCTATGTCTCTTCCTGGTCTTTTATATTTCTGCAATGCAGCCATAGCCTCACCAGCCTATATCGTCTGTTGTGGAATATAATGACTGTCATTATAGTCATTAGTTCTTTCATCAATGGTCAGTATTTTTGAACCATATCCGTTTGTCCAGTCAGTAATCTACCTTGTCTTTAGGTATTAAGAATTTACCTGCAATTTTCTCCTGTTTCTCTGTGTGTGGGGAGAGGCTGGCCGAACGGTTAGAACACTGAGCTCTCAAGCGGGGGACCCATGTTCGAATCCTCGGTGAGGCTGGGAATTTTTTTGGTTAGGACAAAATAAAACCCTCACCTGCACAGTCGTGGCAACAGCACTAGCCATGCGGCCGTAAATCCTTATGTGCAAGGGACCCCCCCCCCCACCCCTTCACCCCCCCCCCGCCTACATCGCAAAAGTGTTATAACAAAGACAGTAATTGGCAGTTCTTTTCAGGTGCTTTGTGTGTGTGTGTGTGTGTGTGTGTGTGTGTGTGTGGTTTGTAATAGTTGTTGTTGTTATGGTTGTTATTCGTCTGTTTGTGGGTATTTCAAGAACACGTTACATTAATGTTTTATTTCTTGCTTTGTTACACTTCTTCTTTCTTCTTGGCGTTCACAGCCTGCAAACTCTGGCGGAAATTCTTGTTGTTCGTCTACTTCTGGACTTTAGACTTTGTCTAGAGCTTGAATTTTGCGCACACATTCGTTTTACAGATTTCGCTTAGTTGTATGTAGACTGTTGGTACCTTCGCTTCTCGAACAGATACACAACCACTTCGAAGGAAACTCATCTAATTAGTCGCTATTTCGACATGCTTGTTCAGAGGGCAGTGAGTCTGATTTTTTCCCCTTCAATGGGGTTCCTGAACCCACTTGGGGAATTTAATTACACTAGGTATCAAGCAGTAACGTTCAGGTGGTCCAATGACTAGAAAACATACCTCCGGCCTGATAGTTATGGGTTGGAATCTCCATTGAGGCGGATTTTTCTAATTTAATTTCGATCTATGTCTAAAATATGATACCAGCAAATTGTCTGGGAGGTAAAGGTGGCCGGCTTGATATTACAGATATGGTCAATGAAGGTCTTTTTCTTCTTCATTATCTTCTTCTTCTTCTTCTTCTTCTTCTTCTTCTTCTTCTTCTTCTTCTTCTTCTTCTTCTTCTTCTTCTTCTTCTTCTTTCTTCTTCTTCTTTCTTCTCCTCCTTCTTCTTTCTTCTTGTTCTTCTTGTTCTTCTTGTTCTTCTTCTTCTTTTTCTGTGCACTTCCCCTCTTACCTCTTCAGATATCGAGGGCTAAAAAACGTTCTGCCTCGTGTTCCTTTGGTCGCCTCTGTAATAGACACATCATGGTTGGTTAGTCCGTTAATGTCATTGTATTCTCTATAGGGATAAGAAATCCACTGCTTGCTTACTAGGCCTGTAGCAGCTTTACTAAAGTGACAATTGATTTCTCAAAATACTGGACTGGCCCTATGTAGCCACTTCGTGTTTCCTTCTCCTCCCCTCTCCATTCTCCATCCTCTATCTCATCATATTCTGTGTATATTGCTCTTGCCTTTCTTGTTTGCTTAGTCTTGTTCATGGGGCCGTAAATGTCCCTTTTAAATTTTTGTTACTCGTCTTCTGCGCTGTTACTTCCTTTTTTTTCAGGGTATCTTCTCCTCCTCCTTCTTTTCTGCCTCCTCCTTCTCTTCGTTTCCATTCTTCCTTTTTCTTTTCTTCAGTGTCTGCTTAAACTTCTCTAAATGGTGTCTGTAGCTTAGGCGTTGCAAATGCTCTTCGTAACGCTGGATTACCAGCTTTGATCCCCGCTGCAAGCGATTTGGCAGCAGACCGCCTTGTATTGATTTCGACGTTGGTATCGAAGCCCCTCCTTTCAGTGAGCAATGAGAGAATAAGTTAGTTGCGTATCCGTTACAGGAGTTGCAGATCTGACGCCAGCCTTTTTTGTGTGTGTCTGTTGTTGTGTTTGTAGGCACGTTCAGCTATCGGTACCACTTTAGTAATCAACTCAAGACAAATCGTCCGCAGCTGGGTTCGAACCCATCACCTCGGCATTACGAAGCCAGTTTGCAACGCCTAAGCCAGAATCTACTGAACGTAACATTTGCCTAGAAAAACCACAAAAGCCAAAAAATGATGGAGCTGGTTCTGCAAAGGACATCAACTAAATGTTTTTTGTTTTTTTTACAAGTCACCGCTAATCACCATTAACCTACTTCGCGTTTATTTTTTTTCTTTTATCTTCTTCTCGTCCTCCTCTTCTCCTTCTTTTCTCCCTCTTTCAACCTTTTTCTCTTCTTCCTTGTTTGCTTCATTTTCTCCAAGCCGCCGCTTATCCACCTTTACATTCTTCTTCCTTTCGTTCTTCGTGTTTACGTTATTTCACTTCCCCCACGCATTTGCTCCTTCTCTTCTCCCTCTCTTTTTCCTCCTCCACCTTCTTCTTCTTTCCTGCTACAGCTTATTATTATTATTACTTTTTTTTCTTTTTGCTGTATTAGAGACAACTCTGTTTACAACAGATCTGCGATGTCTATTTTCGCTGTTCGGCCAACAGACCCGACCTTTTCCTAACATTTGTTGACCGTCTTCCCTGTGATCAGCTCCCGAGATCTTGTCTCTTCTATCAGCCCGTCGTCCGTCATTTTCCCTGCTACACAGGTCATCGCCACACGTCAAACCTTACCCTTCTACTGTTCTTAATTTTCCAAGGAGTTCATCGCCCAGACGGGACTTCCACATCCAAATATTTACGCTTGTCCATTGTCAGACAGAATGCGTCGAAATATTCTCCCGTACTCTCCACCGTCGTTTCACACGGTCATGTTAGAACTGTGTATACTGCAAAGTTTTAGGTTTACATTTTGAAAAACGGATCAACATCATGGCACACGGGTAGAAACCGAATAGTACTTCGTTCTTTCCAAACTCAGTTATGAGTCCAAAGAAGCTCAGCACAGTGCACGGGCTCTGTAGCACCGATGAGGATCCTAAAATACTTTGAGTAGATTTCTAAATCCACATTTTTTTATGGGCTTCTCTTTTCGATTCCCAACTACCAAGGGATTTTTTACGTCCGCAACAATGCAGACGGGCGTCCGATCTCACTACCCAGAGACCAGGGGGAGTTACTAGTAGTGCAAGTCCACGTGGAAAAATCCCAGCCCTTACCGGGGAGTGAATCTGGAACCTCTAGCACTCGGGGCGGACATCATCACCCACCAAACGACGACTGGTCTATAAAATATAGGTCTAGCCCTATTGATCAATACAGCCTACATGCGTCTCAAATGGTCCTTTGCCTACTTTTTTTACCGTTTGTGTGTGTGATTAGATATATGTGTGCGTGTGTGTGTGTTTGATTAGAGATATTGATAATCTTGGTAATCTTGGTAATGTTATTTTTAGCTTCATAGCAAACGGGTCACCCCATAGTTGTGTCGACGAAAAACACGCAGAATGTTCATCACAGTCCCTTGTGGAAAGATTGACAGACTGCTGTCTCAGCATATGCACTAGCATACACACGCATTAAAATCATACGGTAACCATCAGAAGTGCTAACATAAACAGTCCGACATTAGAAATGCAGTTCATCATCAACGGTAGCAGAGATAACCAACAAATCGGCAGTTGCACACGCGATCAAATTTAATCATATAAGGGCACCACCGATATTGAGATGACAGGCCACGCGCCATTTTCTGAATCTACAATTCACAACACCACGTTGGTCACAGTCGAAAAACATATATGAAATCCGCAGCTCACAGTGTCACGCCATGCACTCAGCTCAAGCGACCAAACAATAACCTTTCAGTCTACAAATACAGCAAAAATACAACGGCCACCGTCTGGCAGTAGCAAAAAATTTGACACGACTCAAAACTGTGACCATGCCTAGCGTCCGTTTTGACCGGAAGGCCGGATATATGGATATGTAAGTTTGTGATTAGATATATGGATGTGTGTGTGTTATTAGATATATGGATGTGTGTATTTGATTCGATATATAGATGTGTGTACGAATGATTAGATATGGATGTTTGTGTGCGTTATTAGAAATATAGCTGTGTGTGTGATTTGATACATGGATATTTGTGGAGTGTGTGGGATTAAATATATGAATGTGCGTGTGTGTGCGTGTGTGTGTGTGTTATATTAGATATATGGATATGTGTTTGTGAAAAGATATATGGATATGTGTGAGTGTGTGTGTGATTAGATGTATGGATGTGTGTGTGTGTGTGTGTGGTTAGATGTATGGATGTGTGTGCGTTTGGTTAGATAAATGGATATGCGAGTGTGTAATTAGATATATGGATGCCTGTGTGTGTGATTAGATATATAGATGTGTGTGTGTGTGTGTGTGATATGATATATGGATGTGTGAGTG